>JAACJT020001644.1:0-14361 GCA_009936485.2 Gymnarchus niloticus | reverse complement strand
AGGGACTGCACTTAATTTCGTTGTACTCGTTACAATGACAATAAAGATATTCTGATTCTGATTCTGATTCTGAGATGCTGGGTGTATTGGGAGAAGGATGCTAAGGATGGAGCTGCCAGGCCAAAGAGGAGATTTATAGATGTGGTGAGAGAGCACATGCAGGTGGGTGATGTGACAGAGCAAGATGCAGAGGACAGGAGGAAGTGGAGGCAGATGGTCCACTGTGGTGACCCCTAACGGGAGCAACAGAAAGATTCATCATGATGATGGTGACGATATCTTCAAAGATTAAACTTGCAACATAAACAGTAGGCCAGCTATAGACGATGCAAATCAATAAATGCACTTTTCATATAACTTTCTTTAACAAATCATTTATTTGTGAATTCCATTGCAATCCGGTAAATGCCAGAAAAGGAAACACAATAATCTGATAAGCTTTATTCTGATATTTGCAATGGTCACTTCTTTTTAATGTCATGGTCCAGGTTGTTCAGGCACTTCCATCGCTCCCGCAGGAGGCTTGTGCTGGAGCTGCGCAGCCTGTTTCCATCCAGGAAAGTCCTGGGGGCCCTGATGACTCCAGACCTGATCTCATCATTGCGCTGCCTAATTAGGGTCAGGGCTGGGGTCACATGCTGAGGTGAGGAGAAACAATACGTAGGGCATTATATTTTGGGCGGTGCATCAAAGTGCATACCTACAAGTGTTCCCATGACCCTAATAAATGTTTTATGTCATTCTGGTGGAATGAGACTCGCCCCTGATCCTGGCACGTGTGCACACACATATACACTCCCCGGCCACTTCATTGGGTATATGTAGTTAGTACTGGGTTGGACTCCCTTTGGTCTCCACAACCGCCTTAATTCTTTGTGGCATAGATTTAACAAGATGCTTGAAACATTCCTCATAGATTTTGGTCCATACTGATATAGTAGCAACACACAATTGCTGCAGATTTGTCAGCTGCACCTTCATGTGAATATTCCGTTCTACCACATCCCAAATGTGTGCTATTGGATTGAGATCTGGTGACTGTGGAGGCCATTTGAGTATGCTAAACTGATTATGTTCAAGAAACCAGTCTGAAATGATATGAGACTTGAGATTTGTTATCTGGCTGGAAGTAGCCATTAGAAGATGGGTACACTATGCTCATAAAGGGATGGACATAGTCAGCAACAATACTCAGGTAGACTGTGGTGTGTTTAAACAATGCTGTTTTATTTGCAATTATTTTGCCACCTTGAATTGCTGCTCTGCTCCAGCACATTCTATTTCACCTGTGTCCCCCTCTTTGGGGTGCTTCTTTCAGAGGTTTGGATTCAAGAGATCCCCGTTTCGTCTGCTAGCCTACCGCACCCTCCCTCCACATCAGCTGTCCACACTGACTGGCTTGTTGCCTCCTGAGCCACCGAAATTGCTCTTCAATCCTGATCACCTAATTGCATCCTCAAATACCCCACTGTCCTCCTAACTGTTATATAACATCATTGTTTTCAATTGTACTTGCGAATTTGTACTGCCTAGTGCCGGCCAGAAGAGGATGGGTTTCCCCCCTGAGTCTGGATCCTCCAAAAGTTTCTTCCTCTCGAGGGAGTTTTTCCTTGGCACTGTTGCCTTTGGCTTACTTTCTGGGGACCCTGAGCCCGGAAATTTGTAAAGCGCTTTGTGACAGTGCTTCTTGTTAAAGGCACTACATAAATAAAATTGAATTGAATTGAACTGAATTGCTCAGTTGGCATCCCTCACACCATCACGCCACCACCACCAGCCTGAATTGTTGATACAAGGCAAGATGAATTCATGCTTTCATGTTGTTTACTCCAAATTTTGATCATACCGTGTGAATGTCATAGCAGAAATCAAAACTCTTCAGACTAGGTAACATTTTTCCAATCTTCCATTGTCCAATTGTGGTGAGCCCGTGCTCACTGTAGTCTGAGTTTCCTGTTCTTAGCTGACAGGAGTGGCATTCAGTGTGGTCTTCTGCTGCTGTAGTTAATCTGCTTCAGGGTTTGACATGTTGTGCATTCACAGATGCTCTTCTACATACCTTGGGTGTTTCAAGTGGCTATTTGAGTTACTGTAGTTTTATCAACTTGAACCAGCCTAGCAATTCATCTCTGACCTCTGCCATCAATAAGGCATTTTTCCCCAAAGAACTGCTGCTCACTGGATGTTTTTTATTTTTTGAACCATTGTCTGTAAACCCTAGAGATGGTTATGCATGAAAATCCCAGTAGATCAGAAATTTCCGAAATATTCAAATGCAAAGTCAATGAAATCACCTTTCTTTCTTTGAACTTCAGCAGATCCTCTTGACTATGTCTACATGCCTAAAAATGCATTGAGCTTCTGCCATTCCATTGGCTGATTAGATATTTGCTTTAACAAGCAGTTGAACAGGTGTACTTAATGAAGTGGCCAGTGAGTGCATACATGTACATACACACAAAGAAGAATAATGGAAAAACAAATTTATAGCCTTATAACACAATGGAATTGCAATAAACCCTTCATCCTTACATTGGTTTGTGGGTCTTTCTCCAGAAGATCTTCCTCGTGACACCTTAAGTTGAATAGGGATGAGTTGTTGCTATAGAGAGGTTCCTCAGTGCTGTCTGCTTGCTGGGACATAGGCCTGTCCTGCAGCTGCAGCTTCTTCAGGACGTCGCAGAGTTTGTTGAAGTGCTCGTTCTCTGTTACGCTGAGTATGAGTGCCTTCTGGATAATAGAGAGAAGACAATCCTTGCTCATGCTAAGTTCCTTTGGTTAATGTTTCCCATCGGAGGTCATTAGGATCTTAAACTGATTAAATGACAGTATTCTGTAGTTTTAAATTTGGAAAAGAAATGTTGAAGAGATGCCTTAACAGGGACTGTTACACCAACTTGCCTTGGTATCTGGTTTGTTTACTGCAGAGTACATATCACACTCGGGATTCAGTCCCTGCCAACAAACACTCTCTCTCCTGGAACAGATGGATAAACCCTCTTCATCGACTCCTCTTTGATCGGCTGTTTGAGTCAGTGGTCCATCCCTGTGCAAGGGCTCCTTTTTGTCACCTGACAGGTGATGGTTCTGCCGCCTAGTGAACATGGTGAGCAATGACAAATGGTTCTGCGTGACCTGGGATTTTTCCATGTTGGCTGCATATCTAGGAGGGATACGGTTTCAGACAGAAATGAAATTTTCATCCACATGTTCATGGTTTGGTACAGCAGTAATGCAGAACAACTCAAGTCATCAGACTGGATTCCTCAGTATCAGCATTGACACTTGAAATATTATATTCACCTTTCATTATTAAATGTTTCTCCCGTGTTTGGGGGCCACAAAATGGTGTGCATTCTCCACCCACTTACCAGTAGAGTGGTTACAAGTTGTTGGCTATCAGCAACATTAGGTAAGACGATCTTCACAAACTCGTATCGTGGCATTGGCAACATTAAATGGAAGCAGAATATAATTTATCAGACATTGCTTAAGATGTAATTAGTGTTATCTGTTAGTAGGAAGCAAAGCCTGGGATAATTGTACCCAGTTAAAAAATGTGGTTAGGGAAGCTGAATATATTCCTGGATACAGCTTACATAAAATATGTTCACACCTGAGAAAACACATTTTTCACATGTTTGCACTGTTTCTGACAGTTACAGTAACTCCCCAAGAGTTTGATGTCTTACATGGGTTCAGATTGACTGTCAACTTGAACTTTTGTTTCCATTCCACCATTGTGCCATGGCCTAAAAATGGAAAAGGAAGATTTGTGAAAAAGTGAAGTTTGTGAGTGGATCATAAAATATTTTTTTTGATGAGAGACATTCTTTCAGGTCTTCTAATTCCAATTCATTAAGCTGATAATAAAGTACAAGTTTAACCAAAGGAGTTTACATTTGAGTTACTGGGCGGGCACTGGGTATTCAGGCATAAAAATGTATGTCCCATTTCTCAGCATGTATAGGTCATAAGGCAGTTGATAACCTATTTGTAGGACACAGTCATACATTCAGAGTCACCAGTTTGTATGCCCTCTATGTCTCTGTACAGCTCATGTAAACACAGGGAGAACATTCAAACTCCTGGCTTTAAACCTTGAACTGTATATGTTATATGTGGAGAAACCAAACAGACAAATACTCCACATACTTGCTCTGATCCATCCATAAGTGTGACCCGCTTGGCTGAAGCTTTTCCTGGACCAACATCTTTTTTTCAACTAAAGCAGGTGGGCCATGTGGGATTTCCCCCCAATGCCAAGGTAGACTGCTAACTTCATCTGTTAAGAAACTGTAATTGGTCAATCCGAGGCTTTCCCAGTCCACAATAAAGTCTGCAGGAGGAGGACTGATCACGTCATTGAGTCCATTCAGAGGGGTGTATGGTTTGTAATGGGTACATGTGCGTTTGGCCCGTCGCCCCATCAGGGGTGGGGCCAACATCCAAGAGTCTGGGATACGTAGTGATGCTGCATAGAGGATCCGGAACTCCTGGTCAAAAGAGTCTACCACTGGGCCCATCAGGAGCACTACCAGCTGCCGGTGTAAATGAGCATCACTCCAGGTTGGACTGGAAAGATCCAGAGTAAGACCTTAGCACTTGGCACATTAAATACCTTAACATTAAGTACCTTTGGCACGACATTCATCGATAGGCTTACCTGTAGCTTCCCAACATCACCTTTTCCAAGTCAACCATGAGGAAACTCTCTCTCAGCTCGCCTGTCACAACCTTCCCATCCCGTGAGCAGAAAGTTTTGCCCTCCAAAATGCGAACCCGTATGTTCTGTTATTGTGAAGAAAAAAATATTTTGCTAACAAGATGCTGTTTAAAAAACACATTCAGAAGTTTTAGGAAAGAGCTGGGAGGTTGGCACATTATGTTGGACAGTTTTGATTAATGGGACTACTGGCCTATCATGTCTCCATACTCTGATATGGTATTTGATTACATTTAATGCTAACCAGTCAGACAAGCAGATAAATCTGATCACAGGGCCTCAGGCCACTGTGTCGGAGGGGTGTATTTGTGTTCACTCCCAAGGCAGATCTCAGACCTGGTTTCTCACCTGATGTCTCAGCCTGTAGGGGGCGTTAGTGTCCTGGGCAGACCTGTAGTTCAAGATGATGTATACTGGGACACCAAGCGATGCAGCAGTACACAGATCACTTATTACAAGGCTGTCAGTCAATCTGTCTGTTACCATGGCGATTACCTGGTCAAAATATGCAGATAGTTACAGAAGAGCTGAGGAACATGCGGTCCAAAACGAACAGCCTTTGTTACCCAAGAGTGACTTACTTTGCTATCATTTTGTCAAATTTGAATTTGAGATCAGTATTTAAAGCACTGTCATCAGTATCCTGTTTTAAATTACCTATCCAGACACTGACCGACATGTACTGTATACATGTACTCAAACTTTTCATGTGCAATACAGAAGACTCTTTAGTTTTTTTATTCATGCACTGCTAAGTAGAAATGAGCAGCACTGTTGTCATCCTCGTATTGAGAACTATTAGATGAGTTCTTTGAAGTCAGAGATTTTAGTAGCATACAAATGCATTGTTTTTAATTTTTCGCAGAAGACAACTAATTATTTTCAGTTTCTGGGTGTGTAAGATGAGAACAGCAGTAATAGGTGTGACAGAAAATTATCCTGAAGCTACATCAGAGGGAGGCAAAATATGTATTTTTGGGATTAACTCACTACTAACTTTCCATGCAACATGGAAAACTGATTGAGAAAAGGCTTCACAGACCTTGCGGGCACCCCGTATTAACCTTCTCACCACCTCTCGTATGGGAGGAGCCTGTGGCATGGGGGGGTTGGTGTAAATATGGACACTGCCCGGTGTAGCCCAAGATTCTCCGTTTGGCCAGCCCAGCTCCAGGTTGGCTGGTGTGGCATCTGAGCATGTGGGCCAATAGCTGGTAGAGATGCCATCAACGCCCAGGCTGGGCTCCTCGATACCTGGCCCCTTGTCAACTATGAGCTCGGTGCCCTTTCTGCTATGGTAGTCCTGGACAGAGTTGCTGAACTGGTCCACCTCCTGGCGAGAGAGAAAGGTGTCCAGACCCTCTTTGTCCAGCTTAGCATAAAAGGCATCAGGCCCTGTGCTCAGTAGGCTCTCCAGTGCATATCGCTCCCTCTCACAATAGAAGAACTCAGGGTTTGATTCTGGAACTGTGACAAAAACAGTGTTCTCATCCAGGCTCTGTTCCTGTGAGTTGGACATCGCACTGCCTCAGATGAAGACCCGGCTGATGTCTGGTAGGAGTTCTAGCTCTTGCAAGGGTCACAGCACAGCTGGATTGGTTACAGACCAGCTCATAGCAAGAACAACGTACAGCGGTAGCAGAATACAAAAATAGGGGTTTCCTGCTGAGATCGCTGTTCTGCGTTTCTTTGTTTTTGTCCTTTATAGTCAGTGTTTCAGAAATCAGCTGACACAATAGTCAAGTGGGATGTGATATTCCATCTCCAGCAAAAACTGAGATAAGCCCAAGAACTGAAGACCTGTAATTGAAATCAGAAATAACTTTTTGTCTGGTACATTCGATATACTGTATAAGGAATTTGTTGTGATGTTGAAGGTAACAGTAGACTCACAACAAATAACAAGACAACAAGTAGTGTAACTCGAAGGAGAAATGCGGTACCAAAATCTTTACAGGATGGACCCCCATAATATAAATACACAAGATATAAATATACACTGTCAAATATAAGTTCCATGGTTTGTACGGCACATATGTAATAGAAATTTATACAATGGATATTTATAGTATAGAGCAGGAAGCATAAATTATAACTACTTATATAGCTATATTGGACTAAATATAACTCATCTATACTATATATAATGCAGTGAAAAACAAGGTTGTATTTTCAGTTTTGACTTTGACTCTCCTGAGCAAATGACTAGTATTAAATATAACATGGTACAAAATTGCATATTTGTACTTTTATAAACATATTAAACAAGCAGGGAAAAAAACTGATGTTCCTGTTTCTTGGAAATGTTTAATGTAAAATGTTTAATAACATGATTCCAGAGAAACAATTTGTCTGCATATAATTTTTTTCTTACTGGTTCCTCAGGGTTCCCCTGCTCCCTCGTTTTCACAGTCGTTCTCTGAGTAAAAGTAAAAAAAAATCCTGCTTGCCTTTAGGGTCTCCTTGACCATGCAAGGTCAGCCAGTTGCTCCCCTCACCCTCCTTTCACTCTCCCGAGATGTTGCACACGTCTATGGCACTCTTATTCCTTCAACAATCCAGTTAGGAACTGCCCATTTGTGCTGGATTCCTCCCTGCTGTGATTCTTTCTGGTTATGCTACTGGTGTTTTCCTTTCAGTTCTGTGACACAAGCAACTTCTCACTGGTCGTTCCGGAATGACAGGTCAGTGGGTACAAGCCAACACTGGATGTGGTGAAGCCTTTGATTTTGGTTGGATCTGTATGTCATTAGCCTAATGCCTTCTGGTCTTAAAACAACAGCTAAACTAATAAATAAATACAGCATAATTATATGGCATATTTTTGTGAAAGTTTGTAGATTGCAGTGAACGGATTTCAAAAACACTGGAGGTTCCAAGTCACTGAAAACCATGCTGTGTTTGGCAGTCTTCTGTCCCCATATGATACCTTTTACTGAGAAAGGAGTGTTGTGCCACACCAAATCTCTTTGACTCACTGATACTGTATATTGTATTGCCGGGAGCATTGCTGCGTTCGCAAAATGAAGACAAACTGGCTTTTTAAAAATGACCATTTAATTTATGTTTAAATTAACAGCCAGTCAAGCTGCCTCAGTGCTACCCACTGGTGCCTTGTGAAGAATCCTATTGTTGAAGTTCCTAGGGATCTTTATGTGTGAGACCAGGTCATATGCCTTGCCAAATGTGCCCTCATTGGTGAAAGGGAAGTGGGATGCGTGGCAATACACTGAGAGGAGAAAAAAAAAATCAGCAAGATTGTCTTTGTTTTGGCAGTCATTAAACATGTAGGCAAGTAGTCAATCTTCCCAGGAGAGGGCAGTGCAGTGACACCAGAATCTTGGTTCAATAGATGACATAGTTGCTGCCCATATATGTGGCACGTCAAACAGGAAATATTGAATGATCTTTGATATATATTGAATGAAACCTGATATATATTGAATGAATACCAATATATATGGAATGAAACATGAAATACTGTATATAGAATGAAACATGATATATAGAGTGAAACATGATATATATTGAATGAAACATGATGTATATAATAATTGTAATTTTCTACACATCTCTAAAATGAACAATTTGTGACAAAATCTTGAGTTTCTATTTCCTGATGTTAATTATTCACTCGTGTCATGAGTAAATATTAAAAATTTCCAATTAAATTCAAGTTGTGCCAAGGCACTTAACAGGACTGTGTGGTAACTACAATGTACATTGGTGAAAAAGGAAAAGGCCAGAAGACAACAAAAGAGAGAAAGGAAAATCTCTGTTTTTTTCTTTTTTTGTCCTCAGCAAGGACAAAAAAACCATATGGAGTGTCCAAGGTCGACTGGCCACCCACCTCCTTCTGGATGCTACCATTATACTGAGTGGGGAAAAATACAACACCATTGTACATATTCCATGGGACTAATGCTGCATGTAACACATGGAGAGGGAAATAAAAACAAGGAAAGTCAGAATGGATGTTTATGCATTGCTGACAAACACAGTGGACCACATGGCATGTACAGCAGCACCAGCAGCCGTTATTGTAATGTATTATGTAATAAGGTGCAAGTAATCTGGATTCTACTAGTAAGTAATAAGCCTTCAGTCATAATTTAAAGACTCGGCATCCCATTCGAAACCTGGAAGACTGTTTCATAAACTAGGAGTCCTGTAACTAACGGTTTTAGTGCTAACAGGAAATTTATTTATTATATGTGGGATAAGGAGACCTGAATTCATTTCATTCAATTATTTCATCCAAGATTTGACTATCCACTGAGTTAAAGTCATGAGTAACTTTGCTAACATCTAAGCTGGAAATGAATTTTGCATTAATTAACATAACTTACATTGCAATGACACATGGCACATTCTATTCAGCAATTCAGGTGCCCCATCACAATCATTTTCCTTCACAGTCATAGTAGGAGGCTGAATCACAAAAGTGCTTACGGAGTGGTCAGAGTTGTACTCATCCATGGGGCAAACTGATCATCATTCGCTTTTGGCTGCTCCCATCAGGGGTCACCACAACAGACCAACAGTCTCCATCTCCTCCTGTCCTCGGCGTCCCGCTCTGTCGCACCAACCACCTGCATGTCCTCTCTCACCACATCCATAAGCCTCTTCTTTGGCCTTCCTTTTTTCCTCTTGCCTGGCAGCTCCATCCTAAGCATCCTTCTCTCAATATACCCAGCATCTCTCCTCTGCACATGTCCAAACCAAAGCAATCTCTAAATGTTCCAGCATTTTCCTTGAAAAGATTTTAGCTGAATGGGTGCTGCTTAGATAGGGTAACATCGAGTTAACCAAGAACATAAACTGCTCACAGGAGTTTACAGATGCAGCGTAAATTGCCATGACAGCATACCTCAGGGGAAACCTACTCACCTTTCATAATGCCGGTTAATCAGGAGGTTACACCCAACATCACAAAGTTACTCCTGAAGTTACCTGGGTAAGCCAGTAACTCCGCTTCGTAGTATACCCCCCAGTGCTTCATGAAGTGTCTTGCCATCACTGCATAGTGCTAGGCACATGACTGGCAGTTATTCAAACAAACACACAGCAAAGCAAACACAAGTAGAAAAACACAGACTTAAGTACCCAGGGACACAGGTGAAACATGTGCAAGCAGGGCAAGAGTAATTGGAAAGCACAATGAGGAAAATAGGTAACATCACGGGCACAATCAAAACCATGGTCAGTACTCCAGGGACCCAGAACGCCAGAGTGTTGGTGCAGATGTGATTCAACTGGTATTAAATTATCAGCATAGGAGCCCCCAAATATGTTCTAAACAAATATCCTGGAAGTTAAGTAATACTGAAAGGTAGACATGGTGTCTCAGTGGTTAGCACTGACCTCACATCTCCAATGTTATGGTTTGAATCCTGCATGCAGCTCTGTGTATGTGAAGTTTGCATGTGCTCCCTGTGTTTCATGGATTTCCTCCAGGTACTCCAGTTTCCATCCACAGTCCAAAGACATGTCTTGTAGGCTGTTTCTTGTGGCTAAATTGTCCATAGTATGTGAGTGCATGAGTGACCGTGCCCTGTAATGCATTGGCACCCCATTCAGGGTATCCCCTATCTTGTTCCCTGAGGCTGCCTGGGATCAGCTCCTTGCAACCCTGAATAGGATTAAGTGGTTAGGAAGATAATAGATGGAATTTCATTAAAAATGACCAGAACAGGGCAATGACAATGGAAATCATGTAAAGACTTTTATTTTATAGTAGTTTTTAAGAAGGAAACCATACGGGCTCAGGGGTGAGTCAGGGTGCTGTCACTGGTGCTAAAGTCTGACCTCTCATGATCTAATGTCAGTGAAGTAGAAACTGCTGTTTATGAGCCTGGCACCAGTGCATTTGAAACTGTGAAAATAGAAGAGGTGAACTCAACCAGGGGTGCCCCGTGCTGATGTGGAAGAATGCAGTCTTGCATACTATTATAATATTTTATTGAAATCTGAGTTGGAGCTGAAGACCCTTCACCACAGAGGCCTTTGGGGGGAAATGGTCATTTCTTCTTATGCAAGTGACTGTAGACCATCCCACTGAAAAGGAGCAGGGGCACACAAATCCAAGCCAAGATGAAGCAGTACCCAGCCCCCCAGTCAGTGGTCTGGAGCCCTCCAGGATGTCCGTGTTACAAAGTGTGTAGGTAAGAGTGGCAGCAAAATTTGTCAGACCTGATGGAGAATTAGAGAGAAGCAAAACAGTTAAATCAGTGTCTGCATACATCTGAAACAGGTAAAGATCACCCAGGTGAACACCAGGTTGCTCTGCAAGATTAGAGGTCACCAAGTTTGCAGCATATTTCAGCAGCATAAAAACAATTGTCCTTTTTCTGTAGTACCAGCAAGCAGTTGGCACAGGCCTCCAAAGTAGAAGAGGCCCCCTTGGCACACGGTGAAAAGCTGGCACATGAAGAACAGGAAGGAGATGAAGGACAGGATGCAGGAGATGACCATTAGGACCTGCACAGCCTGGAGCCAGTCTATATGAGGAGAACAAAGCAGGAGACATGTTTAAGAGCTGCTTCTAATGATGTTTAGCTTAATGTTTGAAGTCACAGACACAAGCTGCTGCAATGTTCAGGGATGTTTATGTTGAGTTAATAAACATTAATTCTATCCATTAACTAAGGTAGCAATATTGGAGTTAAGAGCAAAACCATACATTAAAATACCAGTGAAGAGACTTTTTGGTGTTCATGTCCATTTTTTAAACCTGTAGCGAGTTTAAAAATGCAGTGCCATCTAGTGGACAAACTCAATTTACTGTATAAAGCTGGGATGTGAAAATGGCTAAACATATTACCGTTATATATTACCAACTTATTAAATGGCATGCATTTCTTTTTGTGTATCCATGAAATAACCAATGACCTGATTGTTTACGCATTGCATCATTGAAGCACGTGCAATTTTTAAGGTGCACCTTTATTTTGACAAACTCATGTCAGCCCCGGACGTGACATCCATATGCAGTTCTGTTGCGAGTTGTTTGTACAAGCACCTGGCAATGCAGCAACTTAAGCTAGCACTATGAGCTGTTTCAACCTAGAAAAAAATGCAGATAGCATATGCTCTGTTGTCAGAAACAAGTTGCAGATATCTTATTACTAAGTTCTAGTTAACAAATCTGAGGTACTATTAAAAAGTATATTGCTAACAGGGCACTAAATGTTAATGTGAATTTTTACACAAATTTCCTTTATCTTAACATAAGATCGATCTTTTTTCAGCTATGGTTTACAGGCTGTGAAAATGTTTGTGTTTATAGCTTTATATCTGAAAGCTCAAAGTTTATGTTGGATTGAAAAGTCATTATATGCCGTTATTTTCACTGACATATGCAGCACTTTACAGTGAATAGAAGACCGTAATAACATTTTAAAAGTATATTTTGGTTGCATTTGTGCTGTTAATGATTGTGTGGAATTGATGCATAATATCATTTCATACTGTTTGCATGCCCCTGAATTGAATTGAAACTAAATTGCATTGTGGTATGAATTGAGGTATTGGCACATATCAAATTGCTGTCTAAGAAAATCAGTATAAGATTGTATCTTGATGAAATTTCTGATTTACACTCCTATCATTAAGGGCATGAAATAAAGACAAAGGTAACTGAACGGAATATACCTGCGTATGTAGTATATGTTAGTAGATGATAACGGAAAATAAAGGCCAAGGAGATTGCGCACATCTTCCATAGCACTTTCAAACTTAATTTTTCTATAGATTTGTGCCAAACCCTCTTGGCATTCTTTTTATCAGCAATAATTGCTCCCCATGCACAAAGATGAATGCAAACAGATGAAGTGATATGACAAATGAGTTTACCATTGTCAGCAGTTGCAGCACACTGCCAGCTTCCAGTGGTGTTGTCTTGGTGACAGTTATACCATAGGTCAGAACTCTGGGCGGCATCCCACACCCACCGTGACTGAGAAGGAGAGGCAAGGAAGCCAGGTTAATACATTAGCATGTTAGCAGGCAGGTGAGACCAAAATTGAGAAGAGAGTTCTTAGAGGAAACAGGGTACAGAGTTTAATAATAACTCCATTGCAACAACTTCCCAAAACATGTTTGCAGTAATAAATTGATGCAGCACATTCACATTTTTTGAAAGATTACAATTAGAGGATATTAATGAATTAAAATGGATTTTCGCTGTAAATTGTCTCTTGCATAACTAAGAAACAAATCATATAGCAAAGGCAATGATGGAGTGCACAAAAACATCAACAAAAATATCTTCCCAAATTATTTATATATACCAGCCTCTCTTTCAGTGCTTTCCCTGAGCTTCTTTCAGATTAATTTATGGTAACAATGGTCATTTTGACCATGATTTTGATCATGTCATACAATTTTAAAACTGCAATAATTCTTAATCCAAAGTCCTCCCCTAGGGCACATTATACATAGTTCAAGTCTGAAAATTGTGTTATGTCTCACCTTCTCCATGGTGGCAATGAAGAGCATAGATAGGGTGATGAGGTGCAAAAGAGTCACTGACACCAGCAGGAAAGCCATCATAATCTGAAGTCAAGTCAAATGATTTAGTAGACAAAGTCACAGAGAGAAAGAAAACCATCATAATCTGGAATCAAGTCAAAGTATTCTACACAGAGAGTGTGGTGATCCGGGGTGCCACACCCACTGATCGTCTTATCCTCAGTGCCTTAATTGGGGCCCACATCACATAAAACATAGGCATAATGCAGAAGGAGTCACACCTGGAGCCAGTCAGATTTCAGCTACAGTGTGCCATAAAGGAGCAAGGGTCAAGCTGGGCAAGAGAGAGAAGACTACTTTGGCCCTATGCAGGACATTCCACTGGTGCATGCTAGATGTTGGCATTGATGAAGGAGACTACCACCTGTCAAGAGGAATGACCGTTTCCCAGGACCATGCAACACTGACTGGTCCTGCCCTGATGCCTACCTGCCCTGTATGTGGTGTTTCTCCCGGCTTGTTGTCTAATAAATGTAAATCCCAAAGCAGTATTGTATTCGCCCCATGACAAGAGTCACAGAGGGAAGGAAAGCCACCATAATCCAGAGTTAAGACAATCCATGGGAATCTGCCTACGGCAAATACAATCCCAAATAAGAAAAAGTTGGGAAGGTTTAGAAAATGCAAATTAAAAAAAATGCAGTGATTCTTAAATTTACTTTGACTTTTATTTCATTGCAGACAAGTATGAATCCAAGATATTTCAAGTTTTGTCTGGTCAAGTTCATTTCATTTGTTAATTAACATTCAGCAGTTCCTGTCAGGCTTTTTGTTAAATTTGCAAAATTTGCCCTATTTGCCATGCATGCTAGTTCAAGGATTTTCATCCAATCTGGACACATTTGGTATCGTTGTAATCAGCAGACCCAGCTGGTCAACAATTATCCCAAAAATCCCATGCATGCTAACCCCCCCCACCACCTGTCTAGGGCAGTATTGCAGGCTTCAGCCCATTCTGACAAATCCAGCACTGCTTATGTCATCCTCCTAATCAACAATACTCGTGTCGGTGGCATAGCTTGTCAAAATTCAATTTTATTTATATAGCGCTTTTAACACGAAGCACGGTCACAAAGCGCTTTACATAGTCCCGGGCCCACAGT
>JAACJT020001643.1:0-14362 GCA_009936485.2 Gymnarchus niloticus | reverse complement strand
TATCCAGGCTGCGTTTAGTGCACACCCCGCACCGATCCCCCCTTTATAGCCCCTGCTTCCCTCTTTCGTTTCTTTTCTTTTTCAGTGTTCTCCCCCCCCCCCAAAAAAAAAAAAAAAAAAAAAAGCCGGGTGGTGGTTCCTACGTTTATGCAGGCACAGCCTCCCCGGCTTTAACCTGTATTGAGTAGTGTGGGGTGGGAGACCGTACTTAAAGTATGCTATGGGGCACGTTTGACTTCTCTTTAAAGGCGTCCCGCTGCACACGGATTTAAACTAAGCCCTACACCGTGAGTCGGCCTCTGTTTCGGATTGCTTCGGAGGAGGCATGATTTTTTCAGACATGAATACGGGGACCAGCTCCCCGAAGGTTCACCCGCCGAATGGGACCAGGTATTTCACATTCCAGGCAAGTACTTTTTTTTTTCCTTAAACATCAATCCGAAATGTCCCTGTTGTGATTTATCCTTTTCATTCGTCGCCGGAGGTTTTTGTACGCGAGTAAATGTACTGTATATAATCCCTAAAGCTGTTTTGCACGATTTAACAAAGTATTGTGTTGTTCGTATTGTTCCGTGAAGAGCTCGTTTTGGGCACCGTGATGTTATTCGGGACGGATAGTGGCTGGTTCATGCGTGTAGACTGTGTTGTGTGACATATGTTCCTTCCATTTTTACGTGGTTTGTAGACACAAATGTGTTTTTTTTTTTTTTTGTTTGTTTTTTAATTATTCTTCCTTATGCAAACAAAAAATGGTGTCGTGATACCCAACCTTCCAGTCGTCTGAGCGTGAACTGTGTTTATTTTTTACTTGCTTTTGACGTCTTGTTTTAAAGAGCCCCGTTCGCGCCGATAGGCGTTAAACCGCAGCTCTTCGGTGCGCCTGAAAGATTCGCACCTGCAAGATTCGCACCTTGTCTCAGTCCTGTGGGCTGTCTTAATAAGCCATAAAGACCGCACTAACAGTACGGGTTGCCGTTTAAACGTGATGCAGTGAAGTCAGGACGGTTTATGAGAGAGCCCCGAAATAATAAGAATCCTCTATTAGCAGACTTATGTGACACGCATAATATTTCACACAAGTTGTTTTCCACGAGTCTGACCAGGATACACGGTTGGAAGATGGGTAAGTTGTTCTGTGTACGTCCGTTTTCTCCAAACACCCCCATATTTAGCAAAAATATTTCAAATATACACTTTTTCATTATAATGAAGTTGATTGTTTATCTCATTGTTCTGTTGTATAAACCTGACAGTGTATTTTTGTTTTTTTTGGAGGGGGGCTATATTGTGCTGGATGGCCTTGGGTGATATGTGGTTAACGTTCTCTGTTTGGGGAATGCTCAAAGGATGGTTCTTGACATTACAGCCAAAGTGTTGTTCTTGTAGAGCTCTGTGGGGGGGTGTTTAGGGAGGAAATCCATCACCTTGCGCTCCAAGTTCCGTGGAGTCAGAGCGAAGCTGAGAGGTGCGGAAAACGGGCATTGATTTGAATGCAAGCCGAGCCCAACGGCAAGTCTCAGAAGGTCAGCGTCTAGGAAAGCACTGCTTTGCTAGTAAATTTCTTGCATTCATTCCTTAAAATACCCATACCATTCAGCATTAAACAGTTGTTCTGCTTTGTTGTAAAGGCCACAGAACTGAAGTATTATTTTGCTAAGAGCTGCCCTTTTTCCAGATCGATTGCTGTTACGTCCACTGCTGGAAAGCTGTAACACCTGTCAGTCTTTAGGCTATGACTGCTAATACTAAAGGGTCATGTATTTTTTTTTAAACCCCCAAAGACACAATCCTGCTTAGTTAACATCTTGACAGTTATTTGGGGATTTCCTTGTAGCATAGTTGGCAGAAAGTGTGTAAACTCAGGAGCCCCCACTCTGAACATTCTCCTACAAAGGTGTCAGTCAGGGTTTGACTGGCTATCATACGGCCCATGGAGCATAGTGGCCTGGTTTTTAACACATTACAACTTGCTAGGTGTCTGACTTGAGTGCCCATGTAGTTTGAAATGTCTGAGACAATTAAAACAATAAAAAAATAAAATAAATTCTGCCGCTGAACAGCCATACAGAATGTGCTGTAGATCTTGATCATTCATTTACTGCATTGAAAACTGGAGTTTTTTGGCTATGTCCTTCATAGATGATTACAAATTCTCTGCTTTACAGTTTAGTAACTGATACTACACTTTAATTGTTAATTAGATTTAGGCCTTGGACCTTCCTGTAATAGCTGTGGACCGATCAAAGCGTACCTGTCAGTGTTGAAGCCAGAATGTGTTTTATAATGTCTGTGCATAATCTCTTACAGAACATGCTTCCAAGTCAGAACGTTGTTCTTAGTAGCAGTGTACGGGTGATTACAGCAGATTTCTGTCGTAGTCGTAGAATGCATGTTTCCAGACATCGTGCATTCTAATTTTTCCTTTTGTTGATTGTCGAAGCACTTGGCTCGTGATGAGTGTTTCAGTTGTCGACCTGCTTGATTTGCATTCAACTTGATCTTATTTTTCACATAATTGATGAACATCTGACCCAGAGCGATCAGCCTTGGTTTGCGTGAACAGATTCATCCCAGTCACGCTCGAGCCACATGAGGTAGCATTGGCAGATAAGCTTGGGTCGTCTAGCAGCTGGGTGTCACAACAGGGAAGCATCTTTAACCAGATTAACTCCCATCGCTGTGATCATGACCAGGAGCCTTCAGAAAATCGATAGATGTGCACTGCTTTCATGTAGCTAATGTTATGACCGACATTAGGCTTGGAGAAGCTAGATCTGTGCTTGATGGGAGGATCAGCCGTAGTGAGAGGGTGTGTGTTTCACTGGGAACTTTTCACTCTGGGTAATACTGACTCTTTTTAAAAATGCAGAGCAATTAATGAGATTGGACTGGTTTAATGCAAAGCAGGACTGTGCTGGGCCTCTGGAGCTCAGGAATGCTGATAGGGGTTTGAGGTCAGACGTTTGGAGAATTTGTCTTTTATTCTTGTGAATAGCTGTGGTAGAAATGCATCTCACTTTAAGAATTTGAATATGTCAGCATTCGACTTTTGTTTAAGCATTGTATTCATTTCAGCAGAAGCATTGATCTTAATTAGGAAAATTGCTGAAGTCTCAGTGCCTTAACTTTTGCCAAATTTTCTAAACTTATCCGTACTTCTAAGATTATTTTTCTGCCTATGTTGTCTTTAGCATTGTATATCCTACTAGTGGTACCAGGAGATCTCTATTGTTCAAGCTGAGGTTATTTAGTTAGTCATCTTCCCTTACATAAGGAGAATTACAGGCTGTTCCTTTATAATTCAGCATCTCAACTGAAGTTTATACTGACTAGACCATCTATGTTATCACTTAAAGTCAAAGTAATTGCTGGACAAATCAGCAGTTTTGCTTCAGACATAAAGGTATTTTCCACATACAGTAGATGCATTGCGTGGATTGAAAGTATTAGAAAGTCTTGGACGATGGAGGAATTCCGAAAAGCCGCCATCGGAAGAGAGCATTTCCAAGCAGTTGATGAAATGCCTTTGCTGCGGGGAGTTTATCGTTGGCCCACGGAGGAGAAATTAGCACCGAGCTTTCTAGCTCTGTGGGGTAGACGGCTGCTGGGCCCATTAAAATTCTGGTGTGGTGCAGCAGGAGTTTGGAAATACTGTCCAGATGTCACCCGCCTTCGGATCCCCCGTCCCGCTATGGCATGCTGATGATAGCAGACTCTGTGATTGCAAAGGGCATTTGGGCAGGCTTGCTCTCCTGTGATCCTTTCATCAATGCAATTAAAGATGGAGATGCCCTACCATATCTCGTTAGAAGACCGGCCTTTTGTTTCAATGTGCTGTGGAGCAATTAATGACAGGGAGATCCTGTACATTTGAAATTCGACCATTCCTAAAAACTTATGTGATCTCATGAGCTGAGTACTTGAGTACTCGGATATTAAAAAGTCCATATGTGACCCAGGGTGATATGGATTAAAAAGACACACCCACCTTTTTTCACAGAACTTTAAGCATGGTTGTGCTAGGAGTCCTATAGCATTATGCATGCATGTATGCATGCATGCATTAGGGACAGACGTTCAATTAACAGTTTGTGCCACGTGATTTAAAAAAAACTAGGCCTGTATTTACGTTGTGGGCTTTATGTGACCGATGTAATTTTTGGCATCGAAACCTCCAGTAAAACAGTTAAAATGGTAGCTTTTCATATTGTTGTTGAAGTAAAAGAGCTGTTTCATGTTAAATATATAATGCATGTAGAGGGTGGTGATAAACTTACACTAAATTTTAAGGTCTCCAATGGGTGTCTTTATGCAGGCAGAAAATGTTTCTCACCTGTCAAGCGAAACGAGTCTCTTTGTAAGATACGAGTTTGAAGCAGAGGCAGTCGTACACATGGTTTTCTCATTTGCCAAGCCTTTCTCAGGAGAGGGTTTTCTCAGTCAGTATGGAACCACTTCATTTCAGTTGAACGCTCTGGTCACCCAGGGCTTGGCATGTCCAGACTGTGCCAACTTGAGCACCCCCTCCAAAGCAGAACCCAGCTGAGCTGACGCACCCTGGTACCCTGGCGGTCCACTCCGGCAGAGGAAGCTAATTTAATTCAAGAATGTGTCAACACTTGTTTATGGGTGTAGAGGCTTGCTGTCACTCCCTATCGCGTGAACTTTTCTGGTTATTGTAAAAGGCGCCGGTGTTTCCACGGCAGCCTGGTGATGTTCTCTGTGCTCCCAGGAATCATGGCACTGATTTCTAAGATGCATGACGATATAATTAAGTGATTTGGAATGGCCCTGTTGAGAGAACTAAGTAGGCGTATTTCTAATGTGTGATGAAGTTACATGTCGCCAGGAAGTTAATTTTCCCTAGGATTGCGAGTTGGCATGACACGAATATGATGTCGCATTATGCGCTATAAAGCGAGATGTGCCCTCCGTGAAGTGCAGCACACGCATGTCCTTTCTGTTTCTGAGATGCAGCAGAGATTATACGGCATGCACTAATTCTTGATAAATCCTACTTTGCATAAATATTTGAAGTGCTTTTATTCATTTTACAAATTATGCTTTATTTCTTGCATTTGTAATTCTGGATCATTGTTATTGTTTTTATTGTTAACACCCAGTAATGTCATTCCATGCTGTATTAGCCAGTGAGTAGCTGTGTTAATAAAGGGGTATTGAAATACCCCTGGCTGGCCCTGATGCCATCGAATAATGAACTTATAAAGAAAAGCCTGGTGCTTTGCCATCATTGATTTAATGTCAGTGATGGAGCTCTGCTGTGCTCCTGGCCAACAGCAGGTAGACAGACCTTTTTACTGTGTGAAGCTGTGCTCCTGGCCAGCAGCAGTGAGGCAGGCCACGTTACTGTGTGAAATTGTGCTTCTGGTTAGGAGCAGGGAGACAGGCTTTATTTTTACTGTATGAAGCTGTGCTCCTGGCCAGCAGCAGTGAGGCAGGCCACGTTACTGTGTGAAATTCTGCTTCTGGTTAGGGGCAGAGAGAAAGGCCTTGTTACTGTATGAAGCGTGGGTTTGTTGTACAATCCCCTCATTTTTATGATAGCAATTTTTTTGTATTAAAAATGGAAAATGCTAACTCTTTGAATTAAATATGGGTGGATTGCTGGATGGAAGGGTGATACTTTATTAATCCTCAGAGTGATATCTGAGATTTCATCTGTTATGTTTAATTTTATTCCATTCTCCCCTCCTCCCCATTAGTCACTTGCATTAAACCCAGGTTGACCAAATGAGTTATGGAGTTTGACCCACTTTGATGGGTTCAGCACTGATTAAGCATGAGTTTTCATGTTTGTTATGCCTGTTATCAGCTAAACAACCATGCTCTTAGCTGGGATTTCAACATGTTCAGTTTGTATGCTGAGCAGATTCCCTCATGTAGTGCCTCCCTTCCTGCCAGGGTCATCATCGACCCACATGGTACACCGGCCTTCCGCCTGACTACTCCATGCTCTTGCTTGTTTAAGTTATCGGATGGCAGTAGGTAACCTGCGCCAAGTAGAACAAAGCAGGCATAAAACTCTGCATCCTTTAGTGTTTGTTGAACTGCGGCCACTAGGTGGTGTAGTGTTTAAGAACTTTTTGATTTGTGACCTGAATGGTGCTGGGACAAATGTTATTAGACTTGCGACTTAATCTCGATTTCTCCAGCAGAAATGTGTAGCTTTAAAACTGGATAAAAGTTAAACGAAGAGATTGGCATTAGCTAATTGACTTGGTAAACTTAATGAGTTCTGCAGACTCATGTCCATGGTGTGTAAAATTATTGGCACAAGATGGAAAGGCTTGTGGTCTGTGCTCCAGATTTACGCCAGGTGGACGTTTCCACATTAGTGAGACTGGCATGACGAGTCCTCGGTCTCTCTGAGCGTAACAGAAAGCAGCTTCCACACAAATTTAGTGGAATCTGTGGGCTTATTTTCATCCATCACCCACCCCCCTCCATTATTCCTGACTTAACTGGGCTTTGGGTCCTCCTTATTGGGTTAGTTGATGATTGGGGCACCCAGACACAGCCTGTGAAATCATATTGCCACTTAGATGAGATGCACGGCGCTGCAGTGACAGTGCAGACGTTGCTTTCGTTTCATCTCCCGTAAGAGCAAATCCATTTATAACCTGCACCAGTCATGCCTAGACTGATGGACTGCATCTCTGTCAGTGTGTGCTGACTGCTCCGGGGGGCTCGTTCTCTGAGAGCGCTCAGAGGGCCTCTGTACACGGAAGGTTTATAATAAAAGCAGAAAGTGCAGAGAAGTTTTCTGATTTATTGAGCGTTTCACACTGTGGTCAGAACAGCAGAATTTGAGGCAAAACTCATGAAGTGAGTATAGCTTTTCAGAAATGGAGCCTGCCATCCAGTTGGACGTCCTCCTTGACGACTGAGCATGGACTGCTGGCTGTTGACGAATTGTATAGATAACGGTCCGCAGTTTCCACATGGCCATTGCTCTCCTGAAAGTCTTTTGTTTTAGAAGACGTTAACAAATAACCTTGTGGGGAAACCGTGAATTCGTTTTGGGGGCTTATAGGTGGTGTCAGTTAGCATGTGTGAGCAGGACCATTTTCAGAAAAGCTCCTCTGTAGACGTTCTGCCTCGGCTTGCATCATGTGATGTGCTGTGGCATATACCACTGATGTATATTTACTAAACCTCCGACGACGGGCAGAAAAGGCTGCTCAGGCTGCGTTTTGGCCCCTGCTGTTCTCGCACTTGTCTGTGGGAAGTGTTCCTGACAAGACGTGACACTAGCTTCATCTTGGGCTGTCTGGCAGGGTGACTTGCAGTGCTGTATCTTAAAGAACAAAAGCAGATGTTGATATTCCAGGGATGTTCCTCTATTATCTCGCCCTTCTCCTTCCACTTCCCCCCCCTGCTCAGGTTTGGTCTGCATTTTTAGAGCACAGAAGATTTTCAAAGGCCTTTCTCTTCTCCTCTCTGTGGCTGCTGGCTAGGGTGCTGAAATGGGGCCACCAGGTCTCGTAAGACCCGTGGACTATTAATTTCATGGTCCATTGTCTATATAACATGCATGGGATTCTCCTGTCCACTGGAGTGTCCAGCGTTCTGCCTGTGATGTTTTGCCAGCGTGATTCGTTTTGTTTGCAATAAACATTTCAGGGGATTGTTTGTCCGATCTGTTCTATTGGAATCTGTCGGAGTTGTACATCGTCTGCCAGGTTTACTTGTCAGTTTAACTCGCTACACGCAGCTAAGAGCAAACTGGTGCATTTGCTTATAAATGAATTAACTTGCAGTCTCTACATTAGTTTCGGTCCTGTTATAGCCTTCTTCCCTGCTGGACTCACTCGTCTCGCCTTGCAGTCCCCTGTCAGCCTGTCCAGGGAGTAGGTACCATTAGCAGCCACCGTGACAGGACCTCGTTCAGCTACCAGAGGATGTTGACCATTATGCTGCCTTTGCTGAATTCGTCATATGTCCTGCCTCCCTATCAACCCGGAAGTCAGTGTCTGCTTTTTCCGAAATACTTGCCCACTGTGGAAGGATAAGGCAGAGATGCTAGTTGAAGATTTAAGTGTCACTGCTTTTTATGATGAACATTTAAATAGAAAAACAAATATTGGCTGTATAAGGACATTGAGGGCAAATATCCTTGTTTATAACATTTGTAATACAGGGTTTTAAGTGTTTTTTTTCTCATACTGTTAAAAGTCATCATTGATTAAAAAATTATGCTTTGCAGCTCTGTAAAAATGTGCATATTTACTTAAGATTATTTGATTTAAAGTGTATATTTTATGGACCTTTAACTGCCGTGATCCTCTCTCTAACATTCGTTGAGTTCTGTGACTTTGACATTCCTCTCAGCTGTGTTTTGAATGCAGCACCCCGGTAAATGACTTTATTATTAGGTCCCACCCTGGTGTCTCCTCGTGAGACTTTTGCAGGTCGTGGATGGCGTTGACTCTCGGGTAGTCTGATCCGACTCTTGGGTCAGGCCGTTCCCGTTCCTGACGTGACCTTTCAGTTTTGTACAGGAGGATGAGTAACTGATAACAGGAATGCCCAAACATCCAATTTTATGGACACATCTCTTATCACTAACAAAAGCTGTCACAAAAATGAAAAGTAACAGCAAAGAAAATATTCTCATTAACTGAAATAAGAACACAAATGAGTTGACTCAAAAACATAGCTGGAATCATAATGTCTAATAGAATATGAACGAAGAGTTTTCCTTCGTAATTCTATATGGTTTTCAGTCCATGAAGGAGTTTCTAATAAATTCCATATCATGCTGCTGATTTAATGTAAACGCCCCGAAGGCAGTGGTGTGTTTAAGTGAAGTTAGCCATACACTAGAGAATAGCCAAAGAATTCCAAACCTGCGTACAAAATGGTGAAATTAGAATGGAAAAGACAGTCCAATTTGGGACTATGACTGTGTTAGCGATAAAAGTAGGTGTCTTATTGTAGACAGTGTCTGTCAAATCTTTGTTGCACGACTTAAAGGGAAGAACCCTACAGATTTTAAAGTACGTCTGAGAAGCTTACACAAACAAGCTAGTCTAACGTTTGAAGAAAAGGTGAGGGACCAGAGACATCTCCAACCAAAAACAGTTATAACCAAGACCCCAGCCCCACGATTCTCACCCAACCCTCACACAGCTAACAAGTGCAGCTGACTTTTCCTGGATCTTTTTATGCACTCGATCAGTCGAACCCGATGAAGCTTTGGTGTGCATGTTCATAGAGGCGGGAATGTCATCATGTGAGAGTCTGTCGCCTTTAAAAGATTCAGCAGTGTACTCAAGCCTGAGTTTAAAACAGCTGGCTCTGCCAGAGTCAAGCTTTATTTCAACAAAGATGAACACTGCAACAAAATTTCAACAATACTATTTTTTTAGTCTTTTGTATTTCTAGGAATAATTCCTTACACTCTAACAACTGGCTCTCTACTGAGGGACGTCCAGGTTGTCATCTTTCTCCCAAAGTGTCAAATTCCATCAAGTGTGTACATATTCTGTAATCAGGGAAAGGGGGCAACAATAAAACCAGGTCCTCAAAACTCAACATTTTGGTGCTGCTGGAAAGAGGTGAGATGTTTGGAAGGGAATATTAAGGCATGAAAACCAAATGCTTCACCCTTTCTACTTCACTGTTTCATGTGCAAGGTGAAAGTGTGTGAACCACCACCAGTGTGCTATCAAAAACATGCTAACAAACCTAGTTTTAGTTTTTATTTAGTTATCTCCGTAATATAAAAACACAGTTTTCACACAATCAACTAAAACTGAAAACCAAAAATTAGAACTAGGCCTAAATAAAATCTAATGTAAATGTAAGCTATAATAAACCTGTCAGCAGTGTTCACTGCCCTGTGGTTGCTGGAATCGTGTCGATTTTTGAAGATTCACCAAGTGAGACATTCACTGGGCTTGTCCTGAATGAAGGCTGCTGCAGTGTCCCTGGATCTCTTCTCTAGTGAACCCACACATGTATGATCCAATACCACTTTGTGGTCCAGTCATACTTGATTGTCAGAAAATGCTTGTTGGTGTCCGTTATGTGTCTAATGATCCAGTGAGCACCGACCCAAAGCTGTTGCCAATCGAGTGTGTGTTCTTCAGAACGCTGACTCGGTGGCCTGTAATGCCCGTTAGCCCTTCTTAGCAGTACTGGTGAAAGATCTTGTCAAGGACTGGTATACATGATTAGTTAGCTATGGCCGTTTCCAGTGTACATGAAGCTTGTGGTGACCACATTGTCATTCAGGACAGTCAGACAGTCCATAGGCTAACGATTATGGAGTAGGAACACTGCACATTGCATTTCAGAAAGCTTATAGCCCCACTCACGGCCAAAGTTCTTTGAAAATCAAACTGACAAGCAGTATTTTAGTCTACTCTGCTATGCTGCTCTCTCCCATCGTAGCCAACATGGCCTTGTGGGAAGTTATGAAAGAATGTTTGCTTGTTTTTACAGCATGGATGATTGAGTGAACTGCAGAGGAGGCTGGAGTCATGGAGAGACCTAGTATTACACTTTTTAAAGTGATATATTTTCACACATCTAATATGTAGATTAGTCTCCTTTAAAAACAGAAGTAAGCTTAAGTGTGACAGCAGATCAGATATAGTGAGCTGTAATTTAAGAAATGCTGTGTCCCGGTAGCAGACTGCTGTTAGAGCCTCTGACATCCAGCCTGCCCTGTCTCCAGTGATCGACATGCCACTGAAGGCAACCCTGAGGTAGCATGACACGCTCCAGAAACACCACTTTGAAAACAAGAGCACGCAATCCACGGAGCTGCAACCAGGCAGCTGTAATGGCTTGTCTCCTGCTCATTGACATGCGCCGGGCCCCCCGATGTCCACTTTCGCTATGATCCATTGCGATGCGTGCAGCCTTGTAGACTGTTCAAATTGCATGTGATGCAGCTTAATGAGGCTCATCTGGTTCATTTATTTATTTCCTTTATTGACTTTGAAGTCAGTGATGGGTGCCTCCTATATAGTCTTATTTCAGACGATGATTTCAAACAGAGCTAAATGCAGTTGATCATTGTCATCTAATTAGTACAGATTTTTTTTTTGGATTTCTTTTAAGGAAATATTGGTTTGGTAAATAATGGTAATCCTTTGTGAGGGTGCTCTGGGTTATTATGAAGATTCTGCTAAGGTTCATCCAAACTTTGTCGCAAGTATGATTCATAGCCTCTGTCATCAACCGAATGTAAAAAAAGAACCCAAGCTGGAAGCATTGCAGCTTGTTACCTGTGAGAAGGTCTGGAGAGCCTGCCTCAGTTAACCGTCAGCATGGCAATCTCCTACTGTCACCATGGTAGATAATGAAGCGTCCCTCAGTGATGAAGACCATGCCATGATTTCCTGGTGAAGAAAGAGAAACCAAGCTTTTGACGAACACTTCAGTCGAAGCAGCAACACCCCCAACGTGCAAACCTGCCAGATTAACGCCAAAAGGAAGCGGAGGTGACCTGCTTCATCACCAGCAGGGGCGGAGTGCTAGCTGATGGTTTATTTTGGGTGCCGCAGAGTTCCATTGTAGCTAGATTCATCAGTGATGACTGTACACGGTGCCGCTGGTCTTGAGGCAGAAGTCGAGGTATCTTGATATCGATGTCTTTTTACCTCTGTTAGAACATTACGATGACAGAGCCCAAAGACAGTCGGAACTGCGAGGAGTCGCTGTCCCCGTTAGCCACTGTACTGCTGGAAAGGAAACATGACAAAGCTCTGAACATCTAATGCTCATTGGTTAACAGTATGTTTTAGCTTCTCTTATCTGCTTGCTTGGTATAATTGGTTACTCCAGCCATGTAATGCATTGCATGCTCCACAGCTGTTATCCCTCATGTCCTGAAATAAAAGACCTCTGTCTTTAATTTCTCAGCTTGAGAATATTTATGCATGGCAGTAGGAATTTGCCAGTGGCGTGTATATCTTCAAAACAATTTCTCACTTTGCTGTGAGGAAATGGTGTACACACACAGGTTAGTGCTTCCCAAATTAGACCCTTGGGGCTTTGAATGATTCCATCTGATCACAATTCAGTATTCAGAAAGGCAGGAAGCCTGCCTGTAGACAATGTCTCGTTTCCCAAAGCACGTCCTTAAGAAATACTTCATGCACACTGCAGAACCCTGGTCTCTTGTTTTTAGTCTTCTGCAAGTCACCGTAAGAAGATATTAATACAGCTTCAACTTTAGCCTCCTGAGTGATAAACTCTCCCATCCATCCAGTGAGTGTCGGTCATGTGGTCCAAGCACAACCAGAACAGAGATTTTCACAGGCCCAGACTGCTGACAGTACTTTCTTCACACACTGTGTCGTGTCTCTGCTGTCGTCATCACCAGTGTTTTGTGCTGTGAAAGCCTACCTGTATATCAGCTTTGATAAAAGAGAAACTTTGTGTCATTATGAATTCTTATTCCAGTGTCACAGATCACCAGAGTCTGGCTCCCAAATGGAGATTATAGATGTAGTCTACATGCTTGAGTGTGTTTTACCGCAGTACCTGAGTGTATTGGCTAAAAGCGTGTGCCTCTTTGGAAGAGCTTACCCTTCATGTTCCCTGTAGATGCCATCTGTTGTTTGAAGTATTAAACAGCAGACTGCTCTGTGTAATGGCTTAATTGCACTTCACAATCTTTTTGATGTACAAGAAATGACTTAAGTTTATTTTTTGCTCTTACTGGATGGTCTACAAAACATCCCACGGTAAGAGCACGCTTTCTTCATTGGTTATATGCTGCTAAAAGGCTGGCTTTTGAACACGGCCTGACGTTATTCGAATTGACTGTCTAATGGAGCAGTAATTCCGTGTAAAGGGAGTGGATACAAATAATCATTCTCATTTGAGTTGCTTTATCAGCAAGTGACCATAGTTTTCATACACAAGAAAAAAAATTGCATGTCTTTCACTTCCTTAGCTTTGTGCGTCTTGACCTAAGAGTTTTATCAAGCCAGCAGAGTACAGGTGTGTTTTCCTGGCCGTAACAATCTCGCCATCTCTTCTGCTCCTTTTGCATTGCTGGGTACATGCTGTATTTACCTTTGAATAATTAATAACGAGTCCAGGATTAAAAATTCAAAACGAACCTTAAATATTTATGAAAATGGCTGGTGTAAGTTGTCCAAAACCAAAGTGTTATGGGATGTTCTTTCTATAAAACACTTCTGTTAATTTACACAATCTCTGTATATAAGCATTATTCCAGCTTAAATATCTTAAGTATAGTGTCTGTACTGTCATATCTCAGTGTAGGACTGTGTGTATCTTCTGTATCCTCTGCCCTTACTGTGATTGGGTAAATGGTATGGTCTGTTTTAAAACAAAAACTTTGTATTAATGCCAAATGGGACTTCTCTGAGCTTGTTCTTCAGATACCCGTACATCAGCCATCCCGTAACCCCCTCCGAGACCCATCAGTAGTCCCACGCGGGTCACCCCAGTCTGCTCTGTACCTCAGCCATCAATCCTGAGGTGTAAAAGTACCGTGACGTACCAGCCAGATGGCTTCCTCAGCCTCTGAGACACCGCCAAGCAATAAGGGGGATGGAACATGGCGACCCACCATGGAAATAGTGGGCGGTAACGAGTGTCTGTGTGTCATTTGGGTGGCTGAGTTTTTTTCTTATAAAAAAGACTGTACTTGGGGTGACATTTGGGCAAGTGGTGGCACAGATGAACGCCATGCATTTCCCCATTAATAAACTGGAGAACTGCTTTTGCTTGTACTTAACACCACCATTTACTATCCGGCAGATGCATCAATATTGGCGGAGTGTGGAATCTGTTTTGGTTGTATACCAGACAGATTTCTGACTTGACCCAGATAGTGTCCAGCAGTCCTGAGATCTCCTTCAGCTGGATTAATATCCATATGAATGAATAACTGTTTTCTTCCCAAATCTGTAAGAAGTTTTTTTTTTTTTCTCATTTTGCAGATGTCCCCCCCCCCATATCTTGCCACTCATTCTCATGTCTGCCTGCCTTGCCATCCGTCCATGTCTTCCACACAGCAGGGGTGCGGTCAAGAGTTCCTGGGGGACTAATTCCATTGTTATTGGGTTTCTGTGACCTTAACCTCTGGCATAAGAGGGGTGGGGTCTGCCACCCACTTACAGACATGCTAACGGTCGGCGTGGTCTCATGTAACAGTCTCCTTGTGATCTGCCTCCTCCTACTTAACAGGGCAAATAAATTGGGTTCCTGTGCTCCTCTAGGTCTTGGCATTGATAGTCACTATAAAGACAAGGCTTCTGTCAGTCTGTGCCTCTCTCACCCTGTACTTCCCCCCCCCCCCCCCCCCCCCCCCCCCCCCCCCCCCCCCCCCCCGCCCCCGCCCCCGCGC
>JAACJT020001642.1:0-14363 GCA_009936485.2 Gymnarchus niloticus | reverse complement strand
CCTTAATATCATTCGATGCACACCACAATGATGTCACTGGATACACCCCAGACACACCACTAACCCCACCCCCGTGACCTTTTGACCTTTACGCCATGAATCAGGTTGTAAATCTCTTTTTGACATTAGGTGATTCATTTACCTCTCTCTCATGCACAACACAGCCATCATTGGCAAACGAAAGGAACACCATCAACCAAACTACCTCTGCCATGCATTAACAGGTTTTAACGTCACCCCATCCAGAGCAGTTACATGATTAAAAGCCTTCCTTTCCCCTGACTTCCTCTGGAGAAAAAAAAAAAAAAAAATTCACTGCACACTGTTTATTGAAAACTAGCAATACACAACACGTAGGCAACTCTGGGAATGTACAGTAATTGGTGACCAATTTTCACAATCGCTTGTGAAACTTCTGACAAGCAAAATTAAATACAGGGCAGTAACCAAAGGTCTTCAACGAAAGGCATAATGCTATTAGTCATTGTCACATTGCTTCCTCCTTGCAACTATTTTGCATTCCCTAATACAATTTATATCGCAAGGCCCAAATAAATATAGATAAGAGATACAGATAATTAAAGACAATATAATTATACAGAATCATAGTTTAGGTACTGTACATTACATTTTAGCTGTTACAACTAATGTAAAATGAGACACTGGCATGGCGTACACAGCCGGGTTTTGTGGAGAGCCTCTAAATTTTCCAATTTGTTCTCCATGGTGAGTGGGTTATTAATGTGATAATGCACTTGAAAAAAGCTACACTGGCTTTGCCAAGTGACAGACTTTGCTTCATTTTCACAAGTACTGCTGACCAAAAATTCCAGATAAAATCCACCATGCGTGGCTCGAAGGTTTGAAGCAACAAAGACCTTCTTACTTTGAATTGTAAATAGTCTAGTAACTTAAGAGCTGCTGACGACCATCTGGCACCAGAGAGATGGGGATTACTGCCTGACCTTTCCCTGAAAGTAATGGGATGTAACTGTCTTGTTTATGCTTGTAAACAATGTCGCATTTCCCACAGCATCTGCCCACGTCTCTGGGCTAAGACACACACCATTGCATGGTGCGGTGGGACAGGAAGAAGCCTTACTGAAAGGAAATGGGAAGTCGTCTGTCCCCTCAGGAAGCACTTGGCATATGGTGCCAAAGTCTGTCCGTGCAACTGAGGGCTAGCTCTGCCAAATGTGCCACATCTGATTAAACCGCCTGGCTCCTCCTCCTTTAACCACTCCACCACTCCATCTGACGCAGCAGTGCATGCAGAAGGCACAGGAGGGACACGCCGGGCTTCTTACTGCAAGCAGTGGTATTCAACACGGAATAATAAAGGCTGCAAAGCTTACTGATCCATGAAGGTTATACTCCATATACACATATTCATTTTTAAACGTGAGTGCCGAGGATGGACCACGAGTGGGGAGACCACTTCAAAAGTACATTTCCAAAAGCCCACATGCTACAGTGACTTGATCCACTCATACTGAAACAAACCGAGTCCATTGTTTTCAGAAGCACCACATCTCGTTACAGAAAGGTGAGAAATAAAGGAAGTGTTCCAAGATGCATTAAGCATCCGTATTTGACCTTTAACTCTCTTGGAGAAGTTTTAAAAGCTTACGTGAAGCACTTTCATATTCAGACAGACCACAGTTCTAATTTTAATCATAATAATTGCAACTTGGGGGAGAACTGATGATCGGAGCGGATAAACAGATATAACAACTAGTCATGCTGTAATAAGAAGATGTCACGCTGCAAAATGAGTCTGTGCAAGAACCAAATCCCCTTCTGCAAATTAAGACATCAAAACAAGAATATATGGGAAGAGTCTGCTGAATTCATTGACACATTTGGTGGGTGAGAACACAGCATTAGGATGGAGCCCAATGATTACAATCATAGTACAGAAATTTGACTGTTTTCCTTTTTCCCCCCACTGTTCCTTTGATGTAGGAAACATCTCAGATCGCAAATAATAATTTGATGAGGGGCTGTTAAAGGACAATATTGTCATGCCCTCGAAAAACTACATGAAAAGCCACTCATGAAAGCTCTCGAGAATTTGACTCTGAAAATCCAAAAGGGGTCTTGGCTGCCCTCATTTTGAAATCACATTATTTTGGCCAGGTGGCACGGTTTCTCTGTGGGCAGCACTGTGTCTTCACACCTCCAGGGTTGGGGGTTTGAATGTTGCTTCTGCCCTGCGTGTGTGGAGCTTGAATGTTCTCCCTGTGCCATGCGGGGGCCTTCCAACAGTCCAAAAACATGCAGCAAAGCTAACTGGCATCTCTAATTTGCCTACAGTGTATGACTTTGGGTGTAGTATGTGTGTGTGTGTGTGTACACCTGCCGTTGATGAACTCACAACCCATCCAAAGGGTACACCAGCCTTGTCCCCAGTGCTTCCTGGGATAGGCTCCATGTCCCCCATGACCCTTACCAGGATGAGTGGTTAAAAAATAGATGGATTAAAGGCCTACTCTGAACAGTTTTTATAATTAAATTTAAAAATATGTCATTTTTGCTGAGGGATTGGAAATATGGGTGGAAAGATCTGAATCTGAAAAAAACAATAATTTTCTACATATTCCAGTCAGCTATTGTGCCAGAAACCCATACTGTCTATTTAACTCCTAATTAGTTAAAGGTTACAGAAATGGTGATGGGATGACTAGCTGCAGGCAGTGGCTCAGCAAATCAGCTCACACGGGGGCCGTCTTGCATGCTGTTACACTCCTCGCAGAGCTGCCCTCAGAGACGTGACATTCAGCGTCCTTTAACGTCAGCAAATGTAAATTCCTTCCCAATAAACTTTCCACCAGCATCCAGCAGGGATTTCACTTTCCGCAGCATGTTGTTTTTCAACCCTCCCCATGACATCCACCCCCCACTCCCACGTGCAGTCGGTGGTCACGGCTTCAGGACTCCGAAATGAAAAGTGGTTAGTCGCTGCCATAGCACTGGGCTAGGAGCACGCTGTGGCATGCGCTTCCCCCTTCATCTGCATCATCACCATGGTCCCGTGGGGGCAGTTCATCTCAAACCCTCTAAGCTACCTCAAAAGCAGGGCCCTGTGTTCTAGGACAAGGTGGAAGAGCCTGTTTTGGGAGGCTCTGACCTGAGAACGTCCTCCTCGTGCTTTTTGTCAACTCCCTCGCTGATGCACATGGAACGAGAAGGGTTGTGCATGCCAAACAACTACCCTGGTCTCCTTTGTTACAGTTGTGTTGCGAGCTGAAAGCCAACAACCTCGGTGGCATCTTGCTAAGTCAGGAACTCAAAGAAGAAGACCCTTGATTGCCTCCTTACTATTAATTTTCATTATGCAAATGGTTATATAGGGAATAAGCAGTTTTACTTTTTTTGCTTTTCCAATACTGTGCTGCCAACTGCTATTGTGGCATCGCACTTGTACAACATACATACTTCAGGGAAGTTTCCATTTGTAGTTTTTATAATTACCATTCAATTTAACTAATCCATCACTATGGGTGCTATCACCTCTGAATTCATTCTTGCTATGTCATGAATTTATGATAGTATCACGTCCCTGCTGATCCAGCCCCATCCAACAGCAGTCCACAATCTCAGAGTTGTGACACCTGCCGGCAATCACGTACACTATGTAAACCTTGCACTCCCAAAAGCAAGTGCGAGGTATCGTGAGTAGCTTGAGCCACATACTGAGCGTTGCTGTCGGAATATCCTTGACCGTGTCTGATTCTGGATCGTCTTTCGTCTTTGTTGTTTTATCCGCCACTTTTGAATTTGGTTGCTGATCGAACTGACTTCCTGGTTCCTGATACTTGTGTTTGCCCCTTCGATTAAAACTACAGATTTCCCCTTTTCGATCAACGATTTAAGCGATTTGACCGTGCATGATGAAGTCTTCCTGTGTTGCGGACAATAAATCCCTGCAAGCAGCACTTGGGTCTGAACCTGTTCATTACAGATAGATTGATTTTCAGCTGAGAGATTTGCAACTTTACTGTTTTCCCTAGCTCTTTAGTGAATATTCTCAAAAGGACATAATAAACTAACATGATATATAAAGTGAGTTAAGTTTAGCACCCAATTTAACAGATCTGGGCGGTTTATGGTCGGCATTGCTTGGAATGAAGTCAAAAGATCCCGTGTAAATTTGTTTTCCATTAAGCTTTCCAATAAACATCATAAACCTTTAGTTATATTAGTATACATGTTAGATATGGATTAGTATTTACTGTCAGAAATAACAACTACATAAAAAAACAATGCAGCCAAATGGAAATGCAACTCTGAACATAAGATTAACATAATATATAGTAACAGATTTGTTGTTGAATGCCAGATGTTTTTTTTTTTTTTGCTTTTCTTGTTTTTCTGAATTTATGGCTTCCTTTTTTCCCCAAATAAAAAAAAACAAAAGAATGCTGAAGGAATGATGAAAGGGGTCAGTGTTGTCTATGAACGTGAGAAAGTCCGAATTCATCACCTGCTCTAAACCTCAACTGCTATCCTTTGGAACATTTCCCAGTTTTTTTTTTTTTTTCCCCAGCATTTAAGTAGCTGCTTAGTTTGCCATTCAGGCTAAATGCATTCTAAAAATTTATAAGCACAATGAACTGACAGGGTCCTGCTTAACATAAAAATAATAAATAAAACTACTCTCCTGATAGACATTACAGCCTTGTATAAATATCCATTTTACTTCCAGGAATCTTTAGAAATGTGTTATTCTTTACATTAGCAGCTTTAAAGTTCTTTTTTAATCTCCACAGTGTCCAGTAGAATATGCTGATAGGTAAAGGTGACCATCTGCTTCTCCACATGCCAGCTGACATATGGAATAACTCGCTGTTGTCATGGAAAAATTAGTTTTCTCAAATAAAGGTGAGAAGAAGAACACTGAAAGGCAGATCTGGAAAGTATATTGTAGTTTATTCTCTGCAGAGAAGGCTCACATTCACAGAGTGCAAAGCAGTCTGTCAAAATGGAGCCACTTCCATTGGCACAGATTTATTGCCAAAAAGCGTCTTTTAGAGCATTACCATAAAAAGATATGTCACAATGACACAAATATAGCTAGTCAGCGTCTGATTATTGTCTGATCAAAGTTCAAGGAGAAAAGAAGTTTAACCGGCCAATTCTAGTCAAAAAGGAGAAGTTTATATTGGTAAAAGTTTGAGAAAGATAAAGGTTGAGATAAAAATATAACGGTAAAAGGTTAGGAAAGATAGAACAGAAAATTTTCCATTACGCTGTCAACATGTGTTTGTGGATGATGGCCCAGCAAAACTGTCACTATTCTAGCACAACTCAGAGAAAGGCACTCAGATAACAAAAAATAGACAAGTAACAACTTCATGGTTAATGCAACTGTGGGAAAAGTCTATATTAATAAATTGGGAGGAATAAAATACACATACCAGTAAGGTTTCAGAAATCCTTGCGGGTGACATGAAACTGAAATCGATATTTCATCATGCAGCACCTGGAAAGAAGCAGCCATTCTGCCACCAAATGAGGGCTCGTACCATTTTATAGCTGTTCGATACAATGCTGAATAATGAATGCTTTAATTAACTGTGCATTTACTTAAAATTCTTATTAATGTTTTTTTTGGGAGCCAAAACAGAATGCAGGGCAACAATGGGGGGGGGGGGGGGTGCCATTGTCTTCTTATTATAATTTTAGTTTTTATTATTAATTTGGCTACCTAGAGTAAAACAAAAAAAATAAAATGAAATTAATATTAATGATAAAATGAGTGATGATTGATAGAAAATTGATCTTCAATGACAAAACTGACATCAAAAGAAAAATCAACTATGTATCATAATAAGTGTTGAAGAAAATTATACATCTTGCTATCTATTAGAAGTAACACAAGGGAGATTGACCGGATATCCCCATGGTAACTGATTAGGAAACCCTGTAATGCAAGCCATCTTGTGATTTAACTTCATGTGTACTTGAATTGAATCACTGCTATAACGCTCAAACTTGAAAATTACAATCACTTTTCGAAAAGTGCTAACTGTGTACATATAATGCTAGTTTATACGAAACATTTTCTAAAAACCTACCTCCCCAGTACCCCCTCTGATAACTATACACAATGTGGTATGAAGGTGTGTGCGTCCTGAGATTTTTAATTGTTGGCTTTTACCCTCTGTGCTCATGTTTCGTAATGAGTCGGCATCACTATTATTGACACTTCAAACGCTGACAGTACGTTCAACAAATTTTACTCGGAATTACTTAACCACCGTCACTGAGTGCTTCTTCTGTCTGTGACATTCAAACAATTTACTGGGTTTGGGCAGTTTAAGGCAGACTTTGCTAACAGAACAAGTACGCTTCAGTCAGTGTGCAATGTAGCTGACACAAGTGGAGGCTGACTGCTGTCCTGCTCATTGTTTACACCGAGCAGCCGTCGCAGAGACATGACGTGAGACTCTGATAAAGCAGATCATCGAAACCTGGAAACGTTATCTGTCTGATCAAATTCTCTGATTTTTGAAACGACACACAATCCTTAATCTGACTGGTGAATATGTTTGGTTAATACTTTGAAAACGTGCTACATTAAATCTGGTGATTTGAATGACCACATAATTACAAGGTATAAACAGTGGGATTTGTTTCCAGCAATATAGGTGTCATGCACTTATTAGCCAGCCGCATACATACTCAAGTGGCCAACAGAGGTTTTGATGAAAAGACAACTTGGGCTGCGTAGCAAAGATTACAGAAATATGATATAAATGGAATGCACCACAATCATATTCCCACTCTGCTCACAGCCTTTATGGACAATTCTGATGACATTGCCTGTTTATTGCTGGTATTCTCATACACATTTTTTACTGTAATACTTATCTTCTCTAAGCAGTCCATTGCATGCTCATTTCACTAGTTCTGATTTTCGTATAGGAAAAGGCAGACGGCTTCATAAAGATACTGCCATTCCACTGTCCCATAACCCCCCCCCCCCCGAATTTCAGTCAGTGCTTCTCAGCTATTTTCAAGGGTGTTTGCACAAAGAGGAAAAACAAGGTTATTTCTTGAAGAGACAGCAAGTAGGCTATAGCACTGCATCTACACTATAAACTCTCAGCTCCAAAAAGAATTATTGATCTTGCTTGTACTGGTACACAACTGTACGTAAGAGAGAACTTGAAATTTAAAATGTACTCTAGTGAGGTCAAACAAGTCGTGTATACATGAAGTGATCATTCACATGCTAAAATCAATGCATCAGACTATTAGGGCAATTATGTTAGACGAGAATCTATTTTCAATCCATCCACGTAACTACTTACAGTACAGGGGACCGGTGAGCCTGGAGCCTAGCCAAGGAAGCATAGAGCACAAGGCATGGGTACACCCAGGATGGGATACCAGTCTAGCACAGGACACAAGGCATGGGTACACCCAGGATGGGATACCAGTCTAGCACAGGACACAAGGCAGGGGTACACCCAGGATGGGATACCAGTCTAGCACAGGACACAAGGCATGGGTACACCCAGGATGGGATACCAGTCTAGCACAGGACACAAGGCAGGGGTACACCCAGGATGGGATACCAGTCTAGCACAGGACACAAGGCAGGGGTACACCCAGGATGGGATACCAGTCCAGCGCAGGACACAAGGCAGGGGTACACCCAGGATGGGATACCAGTCCAACACAGTACACATACACACAAGATCACATGTGGTGTGCAATTTACAGATACCAATTTAAGTAAGTTTTTTTTTTTTTTGTCAAGCAAAGCCGTGAGCACACAGAACACCATGTAAACTCCACACATGCAGAGCCAGGGCCAGATATATATTCTGTTTTACAAGCATCCGTTAATAAATTTATTGTGTTGAGATTGACTTATACATCACTTACAATGAATATATGTGAAGAAAACCACACAGTGTCTTAAAATCATATTATCTCCTTCAGACTGGACTGTATCTTTGTATTGTCTGTCCTCATGGGCACCACAGGCAAAAGGCAAAATGGAAGCTTACACTCTGTTTATATTCTGCTTCTGTAATATTGATCCCTGAAGTCCATTTACTTCCAAACTCCTGCATGAATTATGCATGATGCTGAAAAATTCAACATCGAGGATAACAAGAGGAAAATGTGCAATATTCTAAATTATTCAATAAAATAAGCAGGTGGAGATTTAACAGCTGTTCTTGTGGGCTCAACCTCCCCGTATGGAGCAACAGCAGAAGAGGCTTAACAACTGCCATGATATATCAGCAATGGGCTCCCCTCCAGGAGACCAGCTTGGTAATGTTCAATTGCTATAATACCTGAATATAGGGGCGAAAGTGCTCTTTCTGTGCAGGCCTCCTTCACTGGATGATTATACTTCAACATTTTCTAGACAGGACTTCTTGAAAGTTGCTTTTAAGAGGTTTTACAGAGCCAGACCTTTTCTCGTGTCTTTTGAACTTCCGGGAAAATGTACGATTTCAAAACACACTCACAGATGCACAGCTGCCTGTGAACCTGATATGCTAATAATGAGACACCCAAGGGTCCCTCTGATAGAAACACCAATTAATCTGTACTATGATGTACTATAGTACATGTTGCGAGTACACTTTGGGGTGCTCCCATTTTAAAGGGTTCCAGGAGAGCACTTCTGTACTCTTATCACACTTACATAGTAGCTTCTTTTGGCTCTTGTTGATTCATTGTAAACAAATTGAGCCTCTGAATTCAGGGGAAGCAGCAATGTTCACGATAAAGAAGGTGAAAAAGAATGCGTAGCCCCTAATGAAAAAATGTGTCTATCAATAACCACGAGAAGGACACCAATTCAAATAGATTCCAATCACACAACGCAAATTAAATAAAAGGATAAAACAGAATCGCCTCCCCTAATTGTATGCAATTTACGGACACAGAAAACAAGCAGACAGGCTTATCCTTAACATGATTTAACCAACACTGATAACACAGGGAAGTACTTAAAGGCCCATGTGTCTGATTCAAGTGTGAACACGTAAGAGACAGTCATGAAGGATACTTCCCAAAGCCATGAAATTGGATCTCAGGTGTTGCTTGGAGAGTTCATCTATTCAACGAAGTGTGCAAAAGACATTGACATCTCAAAGAATGTGGCTATACTTCCAACCACGCCAAAACTTTCTTGGTGCTGAGTAGTTGTCCCTTACCAGTCTCTGTGCCTCCAAAAATCCGTATGTCCTTTTAACAGTACACCTCCTTAAGTAAGTGCTCTTCATACGTATAACCACTGAATCGTTCTTGAATAGTACTGTTATCATGTTCCTACCATCCGTTTTTTTTTTTTTTTTTTTTGCTCTTTGGCACACAGCAGGAATACATGGAGATGTGGCTAGGGCCTTAAAAGTCCTGCTCTTTTTAAAAATCACATCACAGTAAACTCACTGGCGTGACACACGTCAAAAGTAAACTTACGCACTGAAAACTGTGAGCGTGATAATGGATCCGATTTCAGTTTCTCCAAATTGTCATGAATTATATTCAAACAAAAAAACAGCACTGTGCTCTCAAGCCTCTTTGCAGATGATAAATGTCTTGAATTGGGAAACAAATACTGGACTCCATTAACAAGCTTAAAAGATGGCTTGGGACCTACATGGAAAAGTTTATTGTCCCTGCCTGACTAGATGGGTTTCTTTTTTTTAAAATGGTTCATACAGATTTTTCAGATCATTCAACATTAAAAATTGATGTATAATTTTGAAAGGGGATTCTTTTTGTCTATGCTGCACTATAAAATAGCTCTGAATTGTGAACGAAAACCACTTAGCATTGGGATTTTAAACATGCTGAGGTCTTATTTGGAATTTCCCTTCCTTGTGGATGATAATGCCATGGAACAGGACAACAAAATACACAAATACACAAACACAAAGCTGCCATTTAAACAGACGGGGGGAATAAGAAAATTATGAGCACAAACAATTATTAGCAAGACAGCTGCCTGGGGTTGACAGTAAAAAAAAAAACAAAAAAAAACTCTGATTTGGGGTTATTAAGGGCCAAGCAAAACAAAACCAAGCAATGAAAGAAATCGCTAATAGTTTTGATTGGCTAGACTCGTCAGCCAATGGCAGAGCAGGAAGGCTACCTGCTGGCACACCATTAACCTGTGCTTTTAGTTTAAACCACTTCAACTACCTGAGATTGGCATGACAAATGGCTGCAAGACAGCCTTCTAATTATTAGCAAACAGACTGAACGTAAATCAATTGTCACTGATCCCGCTAATCCCAAACAGTTAATTAGAGTTACATTAGGAAATGTACTTTTTTGACAGTAGTGCTCAAACCTACTTGTGCTCTCCCTGCTGCAATAATACTTTGACATGAAGGTTTGGAAAAATCGTATTCCTAAACTTATCAAGACTGCTTTCTCTGAAACGCTTCAAAATGGCTCAAAAAAGATTAAGTTCCTTCATTCTAGGTTAATTGATACCGTATATTATGATATACAGTATAAATGAGCTGACAATTCTGAATATACAGTACAATAATGCAAAATATTCCTTTGTATTTTCTGTATTGTGCAGTACTGCATACTTTTATCTTTAAGTGTATTTAACTATTATGTGTAAAGAATATGAGTGCCATGTCTGTATATAGAGTACCTAGTAGATTTTACCCTGCGTACAGAGCTTGTTTCAGAATGTACCATTCCGGGGCTACAGCTAAGCAGCTCAAATGTGGTTGTTAGGAAGTATTACCCCTACCTCTTAATGCATTTGTTTCTGATATCTATGCAAGGATATATACAGTATAACATAAAAGTCTTCATTTCTCATTATAGAAGTTAAAAATCAAATGTTAGCTTTAGCTACTGAGTGGACTTGGGATAGATGCGTTATCATCTGTTGTACCTTTGCCCGTTGTACTAGAGGATGGCCGTCAGCGTTCATTCAATCTTGTAAATCAGTTTGTTGTAAACTGGGTATTCTCGTGTATGTCTGATTAACTGGATCAACCTAAATACCCAAATACCGCATAGCTAATGTAAGTACAGTATATCCGTGGATACAACTGGCAAAGCCCTTAGATCACGTCGGCACTATTCGAAAGCCATGATCTCTCTAGGAAGTGCAAATTGTAGACACATCACTTCCATCACCAATACTGCAGTGTATTAGTTGAAAATGACTGTGCCTCCTATCTACAACACAGCACAGGTAGTACTTAAAGTTCATTTTAGTAATTGGTGTAACTGGCAGCCAGATCTGCCTGGGGCTAGACCGCGGTGCACAGTGCTGTTTGCCATACTGGCAGGCTCATCAGCCGGCGCTGATTCCATCCTTTATCTTTGGCAGAAGGTGTCAAGGATGTAGATGACAGAGTCAGAAGTGTTATGGCCTAATCACAAGACCAAAACAGGGAATATAGTTCAATATATAATACATATTTAGAGACAGGAAATGTAGACAGGAAAAATTATGACTGCCTTTGCTGAGCAATCAGACACACGGACAACTCAGTGTGCATATAGATTACATACGCATGTTATGTCATGGTGCTCAACGTGTCTCCATTATGTAATTTCACTTTCAAGCCAAAGATCATTGAGAAAGAGATGGTCATGGCATGAGAAGCTGAAGAATTCATTTACGTTTATTAAGCAAGCATGTTAGTTTGGGCAGAAACATGTCAAAAAAATAATCTAACTGGTTAGTTCATTTACAAGGGTAAATAAGGTTAACAAGTGTCTACAATGAATGACAATAATGCATCAATGAAAGAATGCAACTGAAACGTTAAAAGAAATACATGTACAATTGTTACATGGCACATTGTATTTTTGGACAATATTTTATAACATGAGAAACGTGCAATTAGAGAGGGGTGAGAAATTCACATGAAGTCACCTTGCTCTGTCATAGAATACAACCCACCACGACAAGGCCAGCTAACAAGGGGTACTGCATTAGAAGACACAGAAAGAAAACGCACCAAAAAGGGAGCAGATCAAAAAGGATTCAATGCTGTATCCCTCTGCTGGGTAATTAACCCAAACAGACCCAGCAAACGTCCAAATGCATATATCAACTGGAACTGTGCCGACGTGTTTGCTAAGAATATAAATAATAAGAAGAGTCAGAGTCAGTCACCTCCATGCAGCGCACCCTTGTTTACTTTGCTGACAGACTAACACCACCCTGCCTCTGCCGAGCGATGCATTATTCAGCACAATACAGCAGCGCAGTTGGCTGTGGTTGCAGTTCCTCACTCAGCCAAGATGCGTGACGTTCTTATTTATCACCAGCGACGGTCCGCCACACCACTAGATTCATTAACAAATGACATCCTCGGGTGGAAAAAGGAAGTGATGACACTACACGACCCTGCCATTACATGCATAAGCAAGCTGTGTTTATACAGAACATCATACACTCAGTACAATATGGGCTGTTGGCTTACATTCCACTATTATATGTGGATTTTGATTTTGTTTCTTTTTGGCCAGAATCGGGAAAGGAATTAAGCCTGGAGTAATGGTGGGTGGCCAGCCCCCTTTTCAACCTGCTTGCTGTACTATAAGAGTAAATGAGTACTGTAGGCAGATCGCACATTTCGTCTATCTTGGGGTTCCCCCAGCATGAAAGCAGAATCAGTTTTAAACGAGGTGTTCCTCACCCAAGGAATGCTGGCTACTGCACTAGGTCCTGTTTGACAAACCCTGTGTCTCCAGTGAGGCCTGTTCCACCTGCTCGCTGCAGCAGTTCTCCAGGTTTCCCCAAGTCAGCTGCAACGGGCCCAGACAGATCAATAAACCTCTGCAGCTTTTACCGCCAGAGGCCTCTTCTGAGACCTTAATCTCCAGGTAACTAAGCTTGGCTGGAGACCCCTGACTTTCAATTTACACTTTCACTTTTCTCCCCTGGTGCCATCACAGTTGGACCATTGCTTCCGGCCCGTCGGCTTCCCCCCTGTATTTCGATTCTGTCTGTTGGAGCCGAATGTCACACCCCCACCCCTACCTGATGCGCTAGCACCCAAAACATAACCAGAGGGAAAGCAGCGCTGAGAGTAATGAAGCTTCATAATTTACCTATTTATCCAGATGGTGACCAGATGCCTCTCTGGTCTGTAATTGTTCTTGTGCAAAATAGAGATAAAAAAAAAATGTCTATTTGTTTATAAGCATGAGCGGGGAGAAGGGAGCTGTTTCAGCCTGTCATTACTTCCACCGTTGCGCATTTGTCTTGATGAAAAAAGGGTAAAACATGGTGATTGAACAGCTCCCAGTAGGGACAATAATTAGGATGGAAAGAATGCTGGCAGGGCTTGTTCTACACATGGCTTATTCTCCATTGTTCAAGCTGGACAGGGAGAAGAGCTTTCCCAGCCTCTACGCCATGCACACTGGCTTCCAGTTCATTCTATCTGCATTATAGCTTTAAGACAGTTTTTATAACATTTTGATGTAAATTTAATGACAATCAGTATGGGCAGATAAGGTACTAATGAAAATCGCTCATGGTATGCCAGACAGACTTGTCTGTAGTCACTGGATACAAACATCAAAGACAAACAAGTTTCATATTTGTTTTGCTCATTTCGTCGTGCCCAACATATGGATTCATTGTGAAAATGTGACTTTATTTGAATCAAGAGCAAGGGATTTCCACATTTAAAGGTGTTTATTTTCCCTCTGCAGATTCAACAAGCTGGTTGAAGGACCAGTCGTGTGACTGAAATTAGAAAAAAATAATAGCCACTCCTTCCTTCACTTCATTAATTCGATAACTGTGCATTGTCTTCCACAATTGTGTCTGCTTATGTTGATTAAATACTGAAGTGTAGATATTTGATTGATGTTCCCATTGTAAAAATTTGACTGCTTTGCAACTGCAGAATTACTAGAAAGCTAAACCTCAACAGTATTTTAACTGAAGTCATTCATTAATTGGCCTAATTTACCTCTGCAACAGTGGTGCAGCAAGCACCAGTTAATGCTTTGCTATTCCGATTTAATAACATGAGCGGCAAAGCTTTCGTGTGAGACTGCCCATGACAGAAAGTACCAACCTTTTCTGGAAGCAGTCAGAAATGTGCTGTGGGTGGGAGGCCGGCATTGAGAAAATTAGGTCTGCTGAAGCTTTGACAGAGCAGATGGGCCTCCAACATTCTCCGTGGAGCGATTGAAATAATTAAGCCATTAAATCGTCAAAACCTGGATCTGCCTTATCAATATTTAATAAACTTTCCTTAGAACCCCCCCCCCCTACCTTCCCCCCCGAGAAAAGGGGGAGGCCAGGGGGACTGTCTTCCCCCCGCCCAATTCCCCTTTTTTCCGGGGGGGGGGGGTGAGCCAAGTCCTACTGGAAAATGGAT
>JAACJT020001641.1:0-14364 GCA_009936485.2 Gymnarchus niloticus | reverse complement strand
GACAAAGAGAGAGAGAGCCTTCAGTAAAGACTGAGGACAGGACAAAACGGGGGGGGGGGGAGAGAGCGCCTTCAGTAAAGACTGAGGACAGGACAGAGAGAGAGAGAGCCTTCAGTAAAGACTGAAGACAGGACAGAGAGAGAGAGAGCCTTCAGTAAAGACTGAAGACAGGACAGAGAGAGTGCAAGAGTGAGAGAGAACCTTCAGTAAACACTATTTGCCCATCCTAGGGGCCAGTTTTCCAATCCCAGTGGCCAGTTTAGCAGTCCTAGGGGGCCAATTTGGCCATCCTAGGGACCAGTTGGGCCATTTTACCAGTCAAAGTAAGCTGACATAGCCAAGCAAACAAAAACAAGTTGAAGTACTTTAATTTTACTTCCAAAGCCACCATATCAGCCCCTTGAAATAGGTGTCACTCTTGCCTATACTTGTTTTGCACACGCTGTTCCCCATTCTGGAATGAGGCTTTTTTGTGGCCCTTGCTTTACAGAGGAATGTGACATGCTTTTCAAAGGACCGAGAAACACTCTGTCATTTGGCCTGCCCTCTAATACAGCAGCACAGGGCTGAAAGACGGGGTGAGGCCAGCCAAGCCGTGTCCCCCACCAACCCCACCTGGCAGATCAGACCACACCTGAACAGCTGTTCCTACACCAAGGCCCTTTAGCTCCCGACTTTCCAGGAAGCAAGGAGATGGACGTGCCCAGCAGGGCCTGTCTGAGCAGATTCAGAGCTCTGCTAATTGCAAAGCACAGGCCAGCAATATCCAGAGTGTAGCTGGTCTTTTCATGTGTGCTTTAAACTCAACTGCAAGCACCTAGACACCAAGCGGTCTTGTGTTTTTCTGTTCACTGCTTCTACGTGAGATTACGAGTTTTTTCAAGCTCTCGCTCCTTAAGGATCCCGATACTAAAAAGCAGAGCAGTCCTTTAAAAGAGGAAAAATGTCAGGATTCACTGGTTGGCTTGTTGGCTAAGGATTGGACACTATGCTGTGAATAATAAGTGTGTGGCCATCAAAAATAAACACTTTAACAGTGTCACGATGGCCTTGCACACAACACATTCAGCTGTTATGGAAAACATGATCCTCTCCTCTCACGCAACTGCTGTTTACAGTTTAAGCTTACAACCAGGATATGTCACTGAACTGGGTGAAAGCAAAAATGAAGAGAACTGTTTATAAATGTTTTATGATTTTTTTTGTTCTGTTCTACATATCATTTTTTAAAAATCAAAATGCATTTTTTAAGGGAAAAAAGACTGCACATTGACATGGATGCTTTCCCACCATGGGGTTACAAGCATGCAGGATATCAAAAAATATGTCAATAAAAGCATCACTGAGCATGGAAGATGAGACTCTAGTTAGTGAATTAATTTTGGCAGCTGTGGTTATGTGTCAGGCCCAGTTCTGGTTGGTGTGTGCAGAACCAGCTGGTCAAGGTGGGTAAAGTGCATACGTACTCTGGGTACACTGGGCCAGGGGCATCTGCTCAATACGGGTTCCATTGCGGCAGGCAGCCACCTCCATTTGGCACTGGTTCTGGTACAGCCGACCATCTGAGCCACAGAGCGGGTCGCCGTCGTAGCCACAGTCCTGGTAACAGGCGCAGCGCTCAAACTGTTTCTCTTCCAAACAGCCAAAGATGTTATTGCACTGGCTGCCTTGTGCGAATCCTGGGTGGGACATGCAGAGCAGAGGAATGTGGTGCCTACCATCAGCCATCTCACCACCACCAAACACATCGTCAACCAGTTCACCATCAATTATCCCATCTTCAAAAATCTCACCTTCAGCCATGTCCTTAAACTTTCTAATTTAGCTATCACACAGATTGGGTCACCAACTGTGAAATAAACACTCAGGAAGCCAGTCCCCTTAAATAGAGGGCCCAGTATTACACCCCCAACACTGATAGGCTGTTGGGAAAGCACAATAAGAAGGGCTCAATATTACGTTTGGAGAAACTCTAACCTGCTGGAACAAGGATTAGCCAGGCCAACAGTAAGAATATGCTGTTGGGGTGTCTAAGGAACACACAGCCAATAATTACAGCCCACAAGCTGCAGATTCCATTGTCCAACCAAGTGAGCAGCTGGTGATGCATTACCTCCCCTGCCCTGCAGGTGGCAGTAGCAGCTGTCAACAGTGCATGCAAAGGGAAAAACCTTCTCACAGGGTAAAACTCAAGGGATGGTAGGTGAGGGAGGGAGGGAGGGAGTGAGTGAGGAGTGCCTGAACCTCCCGGGGGCTCATCAGAGCCAGGCAGGCCACGGCTCTCCCTCAGTGCCCCCTTCTACAAACATCAGGTTCCTGCTCAGGCAGCCAACCACAAGGGGGTCGCTGCCTTGCAGGCAGGCCAAGAAAGCACTGCATCAACAAAGCTGGGGGTCGTCGGCACGTGGCCGTGATAACTGGCAAATTCCCGGCGCTCTGTTGTAGCAACGTCAGTCCCCCACCCCCCACGAACACATGTGTGCATCAGAAACAAAATAAAGAAACACATGTGTGTGTGTGTGTGTGTGTGTGTGTGGGGGGGGGGGGGTGGGGGTCTGGCGCGGCCCCCGGCGGCCCGTGAGGGGTGGAGGTGGAAGGGGAGTGTATAGTGATGGGAGGGACTATGTTGGTGGAGGGGGGGGGGGGGGGGGGGGGGGGGGGGGTGGGGGTGGGGGGGGTGGGGGGGGGGGGGGGGGGGGGGGGGGGGGGGGGGGGGGCAATTGTGCATTCCCGCAAGGGCCAGTCCTTCCATTTGCACTCCTGATTATATCCTCATATGAGAGGGAGCATGAGGCTGGCTGAACGAGTCGGGGGTCGTGCCTGAGGCCACAATCGTCCTCCTAATGGCGGATGGGGCTTAGGTGAGGCTGGGCCGGGTGGTTGACTTACCTATCCACTGGTTGGCGGAGCTCTCCACCTCGTTGCAGGTGGTGCCGTCGCACAGCTCCCGTGCCAAGGGGCTGTTCTCGCTCACGTTGTAGAAGCGCGTGGCCTCAAGTGCTGGAGATGCACCCAAACAGACAGAGCCGTAACTGAAGCGCTACAGACATGTCGAGTCTCTTTAAAGTAATGGTTCCCAAACTGGGGGGGGGGGCTTCTGAGTATTTGCATGCTAACCTAATCCATGCGCATGTTGGGAAGTAACAGGGGAGGGGGCACTATACAATATTATTATCTAAAAGGGGGGGCAGAGAAAAAGTTTGGTTCCACTGCTTGAAAATACATTTTTGGCTCAAAAATGTCTTCTGATGCAGAGGATTCCCTGTGAAGACATGCACTGGGACAATGGACAGGAAGCCAACCTGGTTCGTAGTAGTCATACACCTTAACGGGCATGGGTGCCGTCTTGCCCACGATGTACTCCCGAACAGCCTGGAAGTTGACGCAGCTCATGCACTGGCTGGGGATCTGTGTGGATGGGCAGCACAGGTTCACACAGTTACACCACAGGGAGGACACCTGACACCGGCACACAGCCACATTGACCCTTTAGGGAGAGGTTCTGAGTACGACTCTGCGGTCACGCAGCTGCCATGAGGCCTGGCTGGCTTGTTTTCACATGGAGGTGACAAAAAGACAACCTGAAGGGGGCATTAAGGAAATTCGACCCCAAGCTACACTGCCCCAGGAACCCCTAACATTACTGATGTATCGAACAGCTCACCTCATCGAAGTAGAAGAGAACCTTCCTTCCGTCCTCCTCGTACCGTTTCAGGCCCACCTTTTTGTCCATCAGCAGCTGAGGGGATGTCGTGGAAGAGGTAAAAGTGACAGAATAATCAGTAACCACCAAGATATCTGCCATGATCTCTCATAAGTTTTAGAGCACTTCACCTCAGGGTGAGTCTCTGTGTGTGCGTGGCATTGGTGTGAGGGAGAGAGATTGTGTACGTGTATTAGTGCCTGTTCATGTATGTTTATTTAAAAGCAGGCACTCTGAGTAAACAACAATGTTCTTCCATCACCTCATCATAACTGATCTGAATACTATTCAGGTGCCACAATGATGACCCCCTTGACTTCATCACTGCCACTGGAGGGTAGGGTGCTAATATATAGTGATGGGACAAATGAGGCTTCGAAGCCTGTGATGGGTGGGGAGTATACCAAACTAAACTAATCAATGCTGGTGCTTAATAAGGCTTCAAAACCCATGGTGGGCAGGAGTATCCCGAACTAACCACTCAATGATGGCTATTGTGACTGCCCGCGTTGATGGATTATTTGGAATACTCCAGCTCACCAAGGGTACTGAAGCCTCATTTATCCCATCACTTCTAATAAGCGAAATCCACGTCATCGACCACATATCTAAATGGGGTTGTCTTTCACCTATAAGTAACTGAAGGGAGAAGATGGAGGCTATAATTATAAGCACTGTCATTATGGTCGTTTGGCCCTGCATGATCAACTCATACGATTACATCTTAGCTATAGTATCACCAGAGCACTGACTTCCAGGAGTAACGGCGACTGCCCCCCTAGGTTACTACATAATCAGTCGAGTCGGGGTCCCGGAGAACGACAAGACGCGACTGAATAAAGCTTCTCTCTGTCTCATAAACTGAGGAATGCAAGTGCTCAGCGCGCTCAAGTGGCAGTAAAAGGCAGGCGGGGACGACTCTGGAAGGCAAGCTTGTTAGCATTAACGCCGCGAGTGGAGACTGAGGCGGTGTCGGCCCACAGCCCCACTCAGAGGGAGAGGGCTTTATGAAGTGGCGGTGCCGGCGCTGCCGGGGCCCATAACTCTGCGGTAATGAGCAATTAGCTGTTGACATGAAACCAGGGAGTCAACCTAAACTAACCTCTTGCCCCTGCCTGCAGACACGACTCCACTCCCCTGTGGCAGTGGGAGGAGCTGACAGCGCGGCCCCACCTCGGCCAGGCTCCCCCCATCCCTGGCTGCCTGGGGTGTTACCGGTCCACAGAGGATCTGTGCATCTCTTTCCCGACTCCCCCGACATACAGGAGCCTGGGTAATGACACTGAAGAACTACAGCTAGCCTGACCCCACCTCACTATAAATAAAGCAATAAATGGGCTCTTGAATAATGTCTACCACCAAACACACTGGAGCATGCACGCACGCACAGTTATGCATTTATAATGTTGTGGAGATGTTCCATTCATTTCTATTGGCCTAACCCTAATACTAACTATGACAACCCTAACTTTAACCATAAGTAATCCAACAAAATGCAAGACTTGACTATTTAGGTTTTGATTGTATTCACAGAATTTTATACAATATCTCATACTCCCGCAGGGAAAACAATGTCCCTATGAGGTAAGAAGTAACGGGTTTTCATTTCTCCAGAAGACATTGTGTCCCCACAACAGGATGTTTTTACACACACACACACACACACACACACACACACACACACACACACACGTCAGATCTACCTCCACCAAACTACAGGATCCAAAACAACCACCTTTATACAAAGACTGATTTAAATGCTGATTTCTTACAAAAATTAACCCAATTTTGAATACTACCAACAACATTTTTTTTCCTCAGCGTCCAGGTACACATGGCTAGGCTCCTGAGACAAAATCTCCTCCAACCCCAACTCCTTCTGCAGGAGTCACGCCATATCTGTCACATGCAGCAGGGGGAAAAACAACTACAAAAAAAAAAAGTGGGGGGGGTGGATGGGGGGGCTACGCCACAGAGAGAAGAGTCCGGCCGGAAAGCAGGAGGAGGTCGAAACATTCCACGACATGCTGCCTTCCCTCAAATGGTCTCCAGATGTTGGTGAGATATGTCAGTTTATCTGAGGGACGCCGCAAGGCAGTGGGGGGGGGTGCATATCTCTGTCTCCCATGGCAACACCGCCATCGCAAACACCCTCCCTGGGATGTCCTGCTCAGATACTAGGTTTGGGTTTTCTTTAAACACCAGCGCCACCTAAAAGCTTGGAGCAGAAGATGTTTGAATGCGTTCAGGAAGAACACGGCACGGCCAGGTCTCTCTGCTCTGGCTTCATATGTGGACCGAGAGAGACCAACCGTGGCCCTCGGTGACTCGGCTTCTCATTGCCACACCATTTTGAAGGGCCCCGCCAACAAGGTCTAAGCTGACTGCTGTCTGTGGCTATTCCGGGGGCGCCAGTACACTCGTGGGATAGCAAATCACCTTCTCTAAGCTCTCCACGTTGGCACGAAAGCCAGACAGGAGCGGGACCTCCAGAACAGCCATGTTGGAGGAACCGGCGTGAAGCCACCTAGGGAGAGAAAAATGGATGATTCTCCCAGCATGCATCTGGAGAACCCAGTCAGTCTCAAACACCCCTGCTGACATACAAACCGAGCAGTGAAAATGTTTCCCCCTAAAGCTTCATAGAGCAGAACTCCCACCAAAAAAGGTTAATTAATAAAGTCCCACGAAAGTGACATACATGAAACACATTGATTGAGATGAACTTTTTTACATAGAGTTATTTATAGACCTAGCAGCACATTGGTATCACAAGCTGCCCCTGTTCACATCGACCGGCTGAAACATGTGTTACGCATCATTTTCTGCGGTTCTCCAGCCCTCGCCGCAGTATTTTTAGCCAGCGGGAGGACAAGCTGTGGCTGCGTTTCTTCTGCATTTTTAATGGAACTGCATGATGAGCTATTACAAGACTGATTCTGGTCATTACGGCTGAGTGGTGCATCCCCCTGTCAACACGCCGCTCCTCCTCCTGCCTGTTTTTACCACAAACCCAGCTCATCTGCTTGCCAAAACCTCCTGCTTAGCGGTTTCAGCTCGACACGCGGCCGGCCCAGTAGCATGACGGAGTCGGCTACCGCGGGTTTGAGACCCTTTTTCCACACCTGGCACAGACTTCCAGCATGACACGGTAGTCCAGGTGGTCCTGATGCCCGACGGGGTCGTCATCGTCGGCAGGGGTGCGGCGCCGACGGCTCGGCTCGGAGCGGTTGTCGGCACGGGAACGGGACCGTGGCCCCTGCGGACGGGGGGCTACGGCAGGGTGGCGGTCTGGCCTGGATTCCTTCAGGTCCACCGTCAGCTGGAAAGCCGGTTTGGCCACAGGGTCGGGTACGTTATACGTCACGTCGACCTGACGCAAAAGGAGAACGTGTATGACGTGACCATTTCAGTCAAATGGATGGCTGAACACATGGGTGGTTAACAGCAGATCATGTGACAGCTTCAAACAGTGTTATTTAATATATGCACATAATTTGGACTACAATACACTACTACACATTACAGCATGGAGCAGCTCAGGCTAACTGCATGTGGGCTGAAATGATCAGTACCAGGAAAAGCATAAATGGTAAGAATGTTGCTGTGACATTTTTCACTCTTGTTGTTTATGATATGTAAAAAAATCTACAGGAACATGTTTGGTTCTCTCCCCTAAAGACACGTGCACTTTTTGTCTCATCGCAGGCCTAGGTGGAGAGGGCCTCAAGCTGACTGAGACTCAAGAGATCACGTGTGCAAGGTATGGAACAAGAAACAGGGAGACAGGTAGGCAGGTGTGGCATACGGGCAGATGAGCAGACAGGCAAGCAGAGTAGACAGGCAGGTGGGCTAGCAGTCAAGATGGTGCTGTAGGTAAAGCCCAGCCCTTATACTTCTCAGGCTTAGTTCTCTCAGTAACCACGACCTACACTGACAGCCTCATTCCATTCACTGCTCTTGGGTGCAAGATGGTGAAAGCTTTGTTTATCAAAACCCTCCCGACTTTGTGGGGGTAATAAGCCCATTTCCTCAATGCACACACTAGAGTGCAATGCACTCAAGCGCTGCGATACTTCAGAACACAACCACTCAAGAACTTTAAAAATTGAACCTCGTCGATTTTTCTATAGAACAAAAAAGGGGAACACATAAATTTGTCTATATGATTTAAGCCATGAAACAGGCAATGTTCATTAATAGTTTCTTTTATGTACAGGTTCAAGTTTCACAGCTGGTGTTAGAGAGAACTTAGCGTTATCCTAGGCTAAGGAGGTTGTGCCCAGCTCATCCCACAGTTGTTTTTGTATCCTGGCTTGAAAAAAAAAAAAAAAAACACCTCGTTTTTAATGACAAAATACGGACGAAATTAAGCGGCGTCCTGTCCAAGGAGGTCAACCAAATTGTAAATGAGCGAATTGCATTCGACAATTGCTTAAGTTTTACCAGATCGCCGTAATTTACAGCTACTCAAAGGCACCAGCAACAGTCGCATTTCTCTCCCCCCCCCTGAGATTGCAGCTTATTGCGCAGCCCACCAAGAGTGCGTTTAGCAGTCAGCAGTACTTTTACCTGCATGAGGCAGCAGCCTTCCCCCTTGGCGCTGACAAAGAGTCCCGTCGGCATGCTGGGAATCTGGGTGGAGGGAGGCGGAGAGTGGAAGAGGCTGGCTTCGGCTGCAGGTCCACACAGAGACATTCATACTTTGGCCACATCCCAGCACAACTGAATTACGCTCAATTAAACTGACAGGGCTAATTACCAGGTAGAGGAGGCACAGAGGACACTTGCCTGGAGAACTTTGGCTCCCTGACTGACACGAGGTGCTTGGGAGAGCAAAATTAAATCTGCTGTTACTGATGCAGAGAAAAGGTGCCGTCTGTAATTGGGGATCTCATTCAGACAACCCGCCTGTCAGCATTATGGGTATGTCTATGAAACGCACTGAAATACTACAGATCTAACTGGACATTAAGAAAGAAAACGTGAACAAGTTAACACCCGCAACATACATTTGCTGGTTTTTTTTTTTTTTTTACCTCTCATTTTAACATCCTTGCCAAATCCTCCTGTTTAATTTATTATCAATAAATAACTGCTTAACCCACGGATAGAGAACACTTCTGTTATGTAAAATATGGATGCTTTTGTGTCCTAACAAGCCACACATGCCGACTACTGGCCAATCTCGTAAGGCGGCTCCCTGACGCACAGTGTGAGCCCATCCAGCCTGGCACGTCAGTCCCTGCCCGCTCGTACCGAGGCACTCTGCAGGATCTTTTTGTTATCCCTGTGCAGCTCAAAGGTCTCCTGGAAATCCAGGTTGGTAGAGGCCAGGGAGACGGTGAGGTTGACTCCGCCGATGTACGACAGGATGGCATATTCAGATAAAGCCTGCAGGGCCACACATGTGTCCTGGAACATTAGAGAGATGCAAAAATGCTGGTGAACACCAAGGAAATATTATATACACGTTTTTTGAGGTATTTTCAGCAGTGTGCAAAAGTCTTAAGCAGACAAAGAAAATGTTTAAGGCCATTAATCTGGGTAGGAAATGTATATTTGTTCAGAAAAAGCACAATTTAACACCAGAATAAACAGACAAATCAAATAAATAGCAATACAATAAAAAGAAAATTTTCCGTTCTCAAAAATGTTACGGATATCTGGCCGGGATGTCAATAACAACACAGCTTTGGTTCCCAAATCCCTTCTCAAGAACAACCGAGGCATTCCATTTATCTGTTAAATTTCATCACTGGCTCACTTAAGTTAATTAGGTAATTTTATTTTATCAACCCTCCATTCATCAGCCAAGCGAGATCTGCAGATGGTTGGGTTCAAGAAACACATGGGTATATTGGATGGTAACCGCAAATTCTGTGATGACTTGTGGAGATGTTTTGAAATAGGTAAACTAGCACACTTCGACCAACATAAAGTCAGTTTTACCGCAACATTAATATAATTGAAGTACAATTTTTTTTCCCTGCCTAAAAACTTTGCACAGTATTGTATACAGGTAAATTCTTTTATATTGTAGTCTAATATTTTTGGAAGCAGGCAATAGGTTTTCCTTCCTTTTCCTTCCTTCCTTCCTTCCTTCCTTCCTTCCTTCCTTCCTTCCTTCCTTCCTTCCTTCCTTCCTTCCTTCCTTCCTTCCACTTGCTTAACCAGTACTTGTTGGGGGGTGTGGCCTTGGGGTTATTTCAGGTAGCATGTGGCAATCTAGCCAGGATGGCAGGCCATTGAAGGGCACGCACGCACGCACGCACGCACGCAGTGTAGGCAAATCTAACATTGTGGGGACCTTCCATTCATTTCTATGGGCTTAACCCTAAAACTAATTAAGACAACCCTAACCCTTACCCAGCCCTAACCTTAACCACAAGTAACCTAACAAAATACAAGACTTTCTGCTCTTTGGGTTTTTTGACTGTCTTTTTATAAAAATCTGTAATGTCCCCACAAAGCAAAAATGTCAGGTTTTTATTACTTTGTGGGGACATTTTGTCCCCACAATGTAATATAAATGCGGCCACACACACACACACACACACACACACACACACACACACACACACACACACACACACACACACACACACACACACACAAACCAGCTTACCTAACTGAACATCTCTTGCTTAGCTGAGGAATTTGAGAACTTTTCTCAACATATAAATTTTTTAAGTGTCATGGGAGAATAAAAATGACTTCAAATATGATATACTGTACTGTATACATAAAAACAGCTGTCTTTTATAAAGCACATCCTGGGTGTTGCTAAATGAATCAAAATGTTAGAGGTTAACTTCATGTATTTCTAAATTTATTTCTCATGAAAGCTGTTTCACAGTCAGCTGACGACATGCAGTGTTACATGAGAATCTCACCAAAGCATCATCCATCAAATGTCTAACCATTTATCCTAGTCAGGGATATGGGAGGGGGGCCTGGAACTTATCCCAGGCAGGATACAGCATGAGGCTGGGGTACACCTTAGGCAGATGCTAGTTCATTGCAGCTAAAGCATTTTAATTAACTTCTGTAATACCATAACACAATATTCTCTGGTGGCAGAGTTTGAAATCACATAAAACTAACAAGCAGTGAGAGGGGAGCAGGAAAACTCAGTGATACCACACAACCTGCTGTGTGTAAAGTAAGCCATCAGCTTGGCAGGCAATGTACAAAAACACACCCTGTATTCGGATTGCGGATTTCAATGGTACAACTGAGAACAGCCTATTGCATAATCACAACTGATCACCGGGGGGATATCTGGCTGGAAAAAAAATGGCAGAAATGATGACGCATTGTGCAGAACGTGCCAGCTGTCTGCAGGATCAAACACGCACGGTCCTTAAGCTGGCACAAGACAAACAAGCGAGATCCAAGGAGGCGGCGAAAACCACCTGTGTAGAGGAGAATCCGCCGAGGGCGTTCCTCTGCTGAGAAAGCCACTTGACCACCGGCAGGGCAGAAGCCACATCCCCCAGCAGTGTGTAGGTGAGTAGGCCGTAGGCGGTCATCTCCACCTCCGCTGAAACGACTGCGAAAAAATAGGCATGAGAGACACGAACACTTGAGTTACCAGATGCGGCATTTTGAAAAATGGAACAGGACCTGTGACACTTACAGGCATCTGAGAGCCATTTTAGCAGTATTAAAAAACATGTAGAATCAACAAAGACGTATAGTTAGTTTAATACAGAAAAAATGAATAGCGATGCCTCCGTTCTAGTATCTTTAAAGACATTCTTTATTCCTTTTTAACTGTGAATGCCCTCAATCATTTTTAACTATGTAAAAAAGCATGCATGATGTTTCCTGAAGTGAAATGATGTGGCTGGAAACACAACCACAAACAGCACACAAATGCGAGAAAATGAAGCCATGAGAGTTGTCATGGAAACGGAGGCTTTCTGTGGTACCTGACTGGGACAGGCCATCACTGAAGCCCATGAATGCGTCTTCGTCCGTTACTGTGCTGCCGGTCAGACTCCAGTGGGTAAAACCATCTGCATGAGAAGGGAAGGGATGCAAAGTCAAACATGAAGTAAGGTGGTGACCACAACTACACCCCGACAGAGCCACAGCAAGCCTCCTGCACAAAAAAAACTTGCTAATCGAAAACGGCAAAAAGGTTATTGTTGGTCCTCCGAGGAGACATGGAGAATCGATGCCTGGTGCAGTTTAAGTGTTCGTGAACGACTCACGCACACCCACACACAGCCAATACCCTGCGTGATGGCCATGTGGTTGAGGCGTCGCAGGGCAAGAGGGGCGTAAGGACTGCGGAGAAGTGCCAAGGTGTACGCCAACAGAGCTGTGGTGTACGGGTCATCAGCCGAGTACGCACTGGCCTCCAGAAAACCCCTGGCCTTGGCTACTGCCATCTTCTCCTCCTGGCAGAGAAGACGACAAAGAAGAAAGAAACCGTATCAGGAGGGGCACGACTCGACCAGGAAGGAGGCAGCCATTAACCAGAGCTAACAAAACACCATGAGAGACCATTCACCAAAAATTCTAAATACTCTACCACTGGATTTTGGCTTCCTGATATTTTGAGGTGAAACAGTTTAACGGTGAACCGACGTGACGTTCAAAAAGACCAACACAGACTGTAATTCATGGAAATGACATTTTTATAACCAAATAGCCTAAATGGTACTAAGGACACCATATTTAAAAAACACAAGACAATACATAGATTCATAATAAATCATACGTCCAGCCAAAATTAGCCTGCCATTAAAACTTTTATCGTCTAACCTACAGCTCTGTAGGGAAAAAAAAATTAGCTCATCAATATAGCCAAATCATTTACTGGACTCATAGAATCTCTAATTGGTTCATTTGTCAGTCACAGCCAGACAGAACTTACAAGTAGAACAATCTGGTCCTTCCTGTCAGATTTGCTATTTCCAAAAACTGATGAGCATAACAGAAGCACTGGGAGAGGAAGAACGTCCATAAAGTTGAAGGAACGGGAATATAAGCAAGGTGTATGTTTTGCAGGCTTGGAAAGCACCACTTCCCTTACATATAAATCTTAGGATATGGCTTTCGAGGAAGATGAAATATTAAATTTCCGCCTGTGTAGCATAATGAAATGCTCCAGGAACGAATCCAGAGCGTCCATCTCCTCTGCAACTGGGAGTACAAGCTGAAAACTGAGGGTCATAAATCATGGATACAACTGCAGGTGAACTTGTGACACCTGAACATCCTGCACCATCGACCTGCCGCATGTAACCGGAAGCATGGAGCCAGGATCCAAGCTATGGGGGGAAAATCAAGGAGAATGCCTGGACCAGGCCGTGCCCAGAGGAGATAGCTGGGGGTTTCCATGGAGAGCCAGTGAGTGGAGTGGAGTCTCTTACCTCAGTAGATACCCCCGTCTCCAGAAGCGCAGTCACCACATACGCAGTCAAGGAGATCTTGCCATGAATTCCTCCCTTAAAGAAGTGGTAGAGGTTAGCCACCCCTGTAGAATATAGACCACATAGCATCCCAATGGCACACCCCAAACACCATGACCACCCTACAATCTCAGCGGAATTCCTTACTTACTGCAGTGTAACCTGACCATAAAACAAGATAAAAGCACCAGTCAGGTGGATTGTTCCGACAAGTCTTTTTGCCATTCATTACCACGCCCCCCCCCATGTGTCCTCTAATCAACCCTCCTTCCTCACTGCTGATCCTATATAAGGCATCGTTCCCAGGAGTACCTGGAGGTCTTTGTTGAGGATCCTGCCCATGGCGGGGAAAGAACCCTCATCCCTCTGGTTTCTGATCAACCAGGCTTTGGCAGAGTGCAGCTCCTCTGGGTCGATGAAGATGAAGCCCCGAGACTGAGAGAAGGACTTCAGCACGAAGGCCGTCAACCTGACACACGGGGCGGAGAGCAGATTGACGTTGTGGAATCCAGCAGCTGCTCTGTTTTGAGAATCGAGGCCTTTCGCCACGCCAAATAAAGAAAGTCTCAGTGTACTGAACGATAAACTGGGGAGCTGGGGCAACATTCTTCATTCTGACAAGCGTCACAAACAGTGATGAGACAAATGAGGCTTCAAAACCCATGGTGGGTAGAGTATCTTGAGCTACCAATCAACACTGGTGCTAAGTGAGGCTTCAAAGCCAGTGGCAGGTGGGAGTATCCCAAGCTCCCACCCACAACGGGTTTTGAAGCCTCATTTATCTTATCACTAATTACAAGTCTGAATGAATCCACCAAAAAAAATAAAAAATCCCACAAAAATCACACAAGTTTAGCACAATGCTAATGTCTCACACAGGGCCAATAAACACCTTAATAAACAGATAAAAACCCTCAGAGGAATCGACAGACACTTTTGTCAAGGTGTGATAATTACTAAATTATACACCATAACAGAATAATCCCCGGAGTAGCCAAGCAATGAAGATAGAATGTTTTTTTATGAGTATCAAAAATGATCAAATCATATACATGATACATGTTATATATAAAACATGTAAAATGTACATGTTAATACTTTATAAAAGTAACCCAGCCAGAAATGGGGGGGGGGGGGGGGGGGATTAATTACAAGCTTTATTGAAATTATCCGCCTGGGACACGGTTACTTTTTTTTTTTCTTAGGGGGGTACAACATGTGGTGATCCATCTT
>JAACJT020001640.1:0-14370 GCA_009936485.2 Gymnarchus niloticus | reverse complement strand
TCAAAATATGAATTGTAGTGTACAATGAGGTAGGTAAAATGAGGTAGGTAGACCACAGTCCATCTTCATGAACATAATCTACAAGCCACCACAGCGCTGTTTGGACCCAACTGTGAAATTGCATGGCAGAGCTGAGGCCAGTTGGGTGCCAGGGGGCACCGCCGTTTACTAACGAGCTTTTTGCAGAAATGCCAGCAGCCAGAAAGCGTTTATATATTCCCGTTACCGTCGGCGTACGGCACAGACGGCGAATGATTAATGAGCGGAGAATCCCTGTGCTCCCCCCACATCCGAATCTGAAGAAGTCGTGGGAACCCCATCCGCAGACAGACGGCAGTTCCTGACGTAGATCACTGGGGCAGAATCGAACCCACTCGCTCATCTGTGTCTCGACAAGCCTTCTGTGGTTGGGGGCCATGGGCCCCCAGAGGGTCTGCATGTAGGCATGTAGGGGAATTTTGTGGGCATGTGCTGGGTTCCTGTGAGGGAGACTCCATATGTTTGGGCATGGTGGAAGCTGAACACTCCCACATTCAGCCCCGAGGAATGACCCCAAAGTGCTGCCCGCCTATGCTCACAAAATCTCCCCCTCTCACTCATCACCACCACACCCCTATCCTCTCCCCTCTGCTCATTTTGTGCCTTACACACATCTGTTTTCCCCATGGCTGCTTTTGGAAAAGAGTTCCCGGGGAATTTCTTAAAATTTTGGACTTGATGTCTCAGGAAATGTCCCTAAAACAAACACAAACAAAGAGAAACGAACCGATACACAACCAGAGTAAAACAAAACAAGTGTCGGAATGACTTACTGATCCCGGACGGATCAACTACAGGTGGACCTGCCCCAGCATCCCTAGCCCGTGCTAATTTTGCCATCTAACATACATACAGGTTACACACGAAGGCTGAAAGTAACCGTCGGATCAAAACTGACGCCTTTACTCCCAGCACAGGCTGTCCGTCACGCAGACCCGACCGCAGTCCACCGCACAGCTAATGAGTGCGCTGCCCCCCCCGGTGAAAACGGTTCAACAGCCCGTACCACACCTAATAGGCGTGCACCAACATTTGTCAATAGACGATAGCTAACAGGTTAAAACATAAAAAATAAATGAAACCCATTCACCAATAGCATGACTCCATTCAGTGGGAAACCGCTGCTCAAGACGGAGTCATAGTAGGTGTGCTCCTGCCGAAATGAATGCGGTGGCAATAGAAAGACATATTTTCCTGGAGGATTTTCAATGCTCTCCACAGCGCAGCCCACCTTATTTTGCAAAATATTTTTACACCTTACCGTGCGATGCATGTGAGCATTTATACAGTAAATACTCGACATCATTTTGTCAAAATGATAAATAAATTTGCAATCAGTATTATGCCTCGCGCAATATTATTTCACGCAAACTACAAACAGTTTTGCTATCCAGCTTTCTTATATTTCCCTTTCCAGTATCTGGTGAGCTATTAATTGCATACATTTTTTTTTTTTCTAAGTAGCCTGCGAAGGCGTTACTGTAATTTTTCCTGCCTGTAATTAGACCAAACTTCAGCGATGAATTCACTAATTAGAGCTAATCATTAAGGAAGAATGCGAATCGCCCACAAATATAACAACCCGGGCTAATTGCACGTCTCGGCATTTTTAATGAGGAATAAATAAATTAATCCAAGCCGATGGTCGGCGGTATTCGAACATCGGATGCAAAATATCAGCCGCATCTTAGGTAGAACTGGACGTCATGTCAATGGATTTCCAACCCCGATGTCCCATGTGGCCAGATGTTGAGGAGCTTCGTGAAAATGTGGGGGGGGGGAGGAAACGAGATGACAAATGCGCTGGACGAAGGCAGGAGAATGACCATGGGCTTCGGTGTAGGGCGCCTGGACCCCATACTCACAGAGCCGCTCAGAGGCTTAGGGAGCGCCGAGGCACCGCAGCATCCCTCCTTCATTTCGTGCCCATTCGCTCTTGCCAGCCGGAGCCCGCTGCCTCTGACACAGTGTTCATTCTCATCAATAACTTCTGACCCCCGAGTGGCAAAAACACGCAAACTGCATGGCGCCTCACTGCGCGCATCCTCTCCTCCCCTCCGCCCTCCTCTGAACTCTCCTCACTGCTGGAGACGCGAAGGCTTCATCTATTCGGGTCGCCGCAGCCCGACGCCAACGGCAAGCTTGGGAGATGCCTGCCCTTCCCTTCTTCTCCAGCCTGCCCCGTCTCCGCTCCTCGTACACCGAGAAGCGTTACCATGTGACGGAACGGAGCCCCGGCCGTTAAGAATCAACCGACTGGGTCGCCTGGCGCCGCCTAGCGGAGGAAAGGAGAAACGCGAAACTAATGAGGGGCAAATTGGCCAAGCGCCTTCAAGAAGTCAGCGCCTCCGTCGTAACTCTGAGCGATATCTATAATCAAAAGGGCATTCCCTATTATATACAATTTGATCATAACATATGTGATGGAGGCAGGAAAGGTGTCCGGTTCGACTGACCAGGAGCGCTTGATCTTGCTAAGTACGCCAGCATCCCTATAGTAACAAACCGCAACTGAGCAGCAAAACGTTCATCTGTAAGTCATGTACAATTTCAGAGATTTTAATTTCGTTATGGCATTTTGATGCCACTTTATGGTCCCAGTAAAATACAAATACATTTTTTCGAAATTGTGCTAATTTCTATCATTATCATTATTACTATTATTATCATTATCATTATTATTATTATTGTTATTGTTATTATTATTATTGCTACCACTACTACAATCTAAACCTTACGAACTTGACCAGGATAGGCGATTATGGATACACTATACTGTATTTAATATTATTTCTTTAGCATGCACAAAAATATAATTTCTTTCCGAATCCACGCGAATATACACCAAGACATTGAAGAGCACTGCAAGAAGTCGACCCTCGTCATCTTTACAAAAAGCACATTAAAAGGAAACGAACAGCCCTTATGGAGACCGTAGGCGCGCGCCTAGCGCTTTGTGCAACATTTTTTTAAAACGTGAATTTGCTGCCTTGGAAATAACAAGTATGAGGTAAATGGAAGGCGTTTAGGTACGCGACGTGTGCTTTGCTTTTTAATTCGAGCTCATGTGAATTCGGACCTTGTTCTGCTCCTGCCCTTACTAATGATCTGACAGCAGTCTTGGGAGAGGGCAGATGAATGGCCATTTGTACCGGGCACAGAATTTAGACCGGCATTCAAGCGCGGATGCGAAGCCCTCAGGATCGACATTAGAGATGCATGTCTGAGGTTTACTGGAGTTGGAGGATCTTAGCTTAAAGCGGGTGACATCGACCGACACAATGAACCAAAGCGGAGAACTCAAAGGAAGCCGGGGGGGGGGGGGGTATAATAAACATCAGCGAGAGAATTATGAAATTACAACCAAGGAGTAAAACAAATAGCCTTTATGATGTAAAATGACCGGGAAGGGAGGAAAAAGAAACACCACTGAAGCATTCACGCGTTTTCAAAAGACCTGACACTTAGATGTAAGCGGCTGGATATTAACACGTTGATGGGTCGCTCTTCTGGTCGTGAATGCTGCGTTACACACATTTAAGTCTCCACCTAACGAAGCAGCATCCACTCTAATATTTCCCCGACTGAGTAACGCAGCCCCCTCCTGCAGATCATATACATCGGGGTAACTGGAGGACCACTGAAGACAAACCCTTCTGGCCCTACACCATGCCACCAGAAGTTGCTGCTTCACGATTTAGGCAATATGTCTGAATGTTAATGTACCTTATACGGGTCAGTGTGCTTCTGTCATAAATGAAGTAGCGCTGTGTTCATCCGTAGTAAACCCGACGCGGTTTGGGGGCAACAAGTTCTGCCCTCACTCGAAATCCATGGGCTTCACATATACTGTTCCTCCAGGATATGCCTATTGGAATCCATCCTCTTTGTTGCTGATTGTCCTCTTTCTCGTTATACTTCAATGTTGCCAAGCATTATGTTATTCTCCAAGGCACTGGATATTTTCCTGATATAATAACTTACTGGCATGTGAAATCGGGGAAATTGTACAACAGTTTATACAATCGATAAGGTCCCTGTTCTTTGTTATTGGAATGTAAAGCTACCTCTTTCAGTCTGTTGGGCATTGAGTTCTTCTCTTAAGTTGTTGGCATAATGTATTAAGCACTTTAGCCAATTGTTTTTGAATTGTGAAATGTCATCACTCCATGACCATTTTAGCAGTGATCTCAGAGCTAATCTGGCCTCCTCTTCCATTACTGAAGGTTCTTTTGTGTCTGTGACCCGATTAAATATATCTTAGTTGTTGATGTATTTGCTGTAGAGGTCTTCTTGGTGTTCCATCCGTCTTTGTTTGATCTTTGCTCAGGTATTACTTGGCCATACATGACTATCAGCATACTCACTTGAGATTGGATCTTTTTTAAACTCTCAGATATTCAGAAAACGGCCCAGCTTTTTTTTTTTTCCAGGTTTATTTTCGTCTTGAGTGATGTTACAGTGGTTGTTGTAATATTGATCTTTGTCTTTTTTGGTTGCTTTCTGGAATGTACAATGTAGTACTTTTAAGAGATATTTCACTTAACTCTGGCTCTCTGCTGTTCTTTCCCTCCTCTTTAATTTCTTTAACTCTATCATTTCATCTTCCAGATTCTTCTTCGGTGCCTTTGATTTTCATTCACCAGATTCCCCTGGATCTCTATCAGATGTATAATTCCAGCATATCAAATTGCTTTCTCATGTTTTCCTTGAGGAAAAAAGGTATGTTCTCCAGGTCATTTCTTCTGAGTTGGATGGCTTCAGTGTTCCTTTTCAGTTTCACTCAGATCTCAGACATTAGTATTTCATGATCTGTTTCATAATCTGCTCCAGCCCACATCTTTGCTATTTGAATTGAGCCCTTCCATTGTTAGGCACTGAGAATGTTATCTGTTTGGTTTGGTGAGGTATTGGTGTAAAGGTGGTGATTTGGTTGCTTAAGAGGAGATTATTGGATTAACAGAAGCTGATTAGTCACCCTCATTTCTGTTTCCCGGTCAGCCGTGTCTTCCACCATCCCAGTGTGCAACCACTAAGAGTTTAACTTATTTGCATGTCCTGTCTGTTTCATCCTGAACCTGGTTATAACACGTTTAAATTACGTTTTTGTCTGCATCCGTTGTGAGGACAGAAGCCTGTATAACTATGTGATATCGAAAGGCTGTCCACGAAATTGAACTGGCACCATTCTATATTGCCATTGTCCAGTATAGGTCTCATGTGGCTCCTCCGCTAAGACCAGTTTGCCATGGATGACCCTCTGAGAAGTTAAACAGCAACATACTTCTTACCTGATGTACTGAAAACTCCTCTCCCCAAAAGACACACCCGGACCTGCACGTATTCACACATAGGGAAATATCATCTCCCTGTACTCATAAACTTTCATTCTTATACGACACTCATGTTTGTCCTTAACATTGGCTTTAATATGATTGGGAAGTGTTACATTTTTACACTGCAAAGGCTGCAGAAAAGGGCCCACTGTGACCAAAATGTCTTCGTGTAGCCGGATATGGAGTCAGTTCATGGCTCAACATCTGTGTACTTTTGATAGTAATGATTAGAGTACGTCGATTCTTTTGAGCTACTAACTGCTTGACTGCTTGCTAAAACAAGCAGGTTACTCAAAGGTACATTTGTGAGTCCCATGGCATGCTTTTATCGTTTATTATCGAGGATGAAAAACAAACAAAAAAAAACGGCCATGTGAACAGACATGGATGTAAACCTCGGCTTAGCAATGAAGTTGATTAAAAGATAAAAAAAAAAAATCATTGATATTTAATAGCAGAGTGCTAGCCTAGAATTTAGTGTGAATCTTGTATTTATTCCGTGCCGGTGTGTAAAAGATTTATCACACGTCTTCAAATCAAGGGAAAGAGTCTAGAGAGTTTATCTAATGGCTCAAGCTCAGATGGAAAGGCAAGGACACTGTCTGAAATGGAAAATGCATGAAATGCATTTAAATGTGAGAGCATTCTTAAGAGACAGCCTGAGATATATATGCACAGAGCAGGATGAACAGCTGGGAGGAAAATGATGGATGGATGCATGCATCCATGACTGAATGGATGGATGGATATACATGTATATCCTGCCAAAAAATGTCATTAGATTGCAGAAACATTACCATTATCTGTCCCCCAATGAATAAAATAACCCAAAACGATCGTGGGTGTCAGTTTAGTGGGGGATATACGTCGTAAAATACATTAAACCGTGATAATCCTATTTGTTCCTTCGTTTCTAAAACCCTTTGAAACATGGATGGTTTCTTCAGGTGAAATTCTCGTACAGCTACTGTACACTGTATCAACACCATGGTACTAAGACCCCTAACAAAAGGCCGTGATGCGGTGATCATGGGCAAATACTGTTTCCTGATACCTCCAGCCACTAGGGGGCCCCAGTCAATCCCTGCCCCTCTGTGTATTGTGTGTGGCATTTCCATGTCATCTTTTCATTTGCACGAGTTTCCTTCAGAGACGCCCGGTGACGTTGTCCGTTAATAATTTCTTGAAGTAGTAGGCCTTTCGCATATTGTATAGTTATATACAAAAACCACAAGGGGTACAAGAATCAGAATCAGAATCTCTTTATTGTCATTGTAACGAGTACAACGAAATTAAGTGCAGTCCCCGTGTCAGAGAGAGCCAGCCTTCATAACTGAATTATTGTCTATGATACATGAGTCGTTGCTAACTGTTCTGCAGAGGTCGTAATTCTCAGAACAAGCCATATAGATGGTATTAAAACATTCCACTCTTTATTATTGCGAAAACGTCGAGTGTGAGCAGGGTGTAGCTCAGCAGGTTAATTCTCTCTGCCACGTCTGGATTGTTGTCAGTTTAAATTTGGCAGCTGGGCACCATCATCGTGTCACTGTTGTGCCCTCCAGCAGGAGAAGAGCCGCTAGCTGACCCTGCGCTTTGACCCCATGCTGGGCTTTCACCTGTGAATGCATGTGTCTGTTCCTCCCATGGAGAGCAAGATAGGACATGCAAAAACGACACAATGATTAAAGTATGTCTTATCTATTTAAACATTTATAGATAAAATGTCACATTATTAATAGATTTTATGAATGAACGCTACTACAGAAAAAGACTTGAACATGAGGCAAATTATAGCTTCAGATTTAATGGTTAAATCAAATGGTCATTTTGTAATATTATTTTGTTATAATTTAATGCTTTTTATGAGGACTTCAATTAACATAAATCAATTTTAACTAAATGAAATGTTTCAGGGGGCCCCCATCGCCAATCTCCTGCAGTGATAATACATGATTTATTAAGCAACTGCACCAAGCACATAATTTTACCAACTGAAACAGTCTTTTACGGGTAATGTAGCGAAAAGCACAAAAAAATGCAGAAAATGCTGATTCAGATGTGACTGGAGGTAGGTTAGCATGTACATTAGTGGTTAAATACATTGACTGGTATTCAAAAGGTTAGAGATTTCCTCAAAAATGGCTCCCTAATGTTGGGTAAAGTGTGAACGCTTATGAAGCATTTGCTAAGTAAATAATATCAGGCAGACTATTGATTTTTGCGTTTATTAATTTGTCTTGATATGTTAAAAATTAAAGAACACCTATAAGAATCTTTCGTATGGATACTGCAGGAAGCCCCTCAGTTTACGACATAAAAAGGATAACAGTGACCGGCATTTTCATGTGAATTAAAACATCCCAGGGCCACACAGACTTAACTTCCTAAAATGCAGGGAAAGTTTCCTAAAGAGTCGTAGAACATATGAAACGTTTCTTCCTGTGGAATGTTGACGGAAGTCAGATCAAGATGATACGAGTAGCATGGGAATTAGGGAGTGTTGTATAAGGATTTAGGCAGCAATAAAGGAAGTGTGCTTGGAGAAAAATGTTGGGGGAAAAAAATGATGGCTGGATGAGTAAATTGATTTAGGTATCAAATAACCTTGGCTGGCTACTGGAATTTTGGGGTTTCTGTAACGTGATTGTGTGGCTGTTGTTTCTTCTCCAGTGCTCACCCACACTTGCTACTGGCCCCTCACCGGATGCTCAGCCTAGCTGCACTAGTTTCGTCTTTTCTGCAATATGCTGCTCTACAACATTATTGTTTCATATTTGCTTCATATTTATATTAATAAACTTGTCCTGCCTGGTGCTGGCCAGAGGAGGATGGATTTCCCCCTTGACTCTGGTTCCTCCCAAGGTTTCTTCCTCCTGAGGGAGTTTTAATTTGCCGCTGTCACCATTGGCTGACTCTCTGGGGACTGTGGGGCCTGGACTCTGTAAAGCGCTTTGTGATAGTGCTTCTTGTTAAAGGCGCTATATAAATAAAATTGAATTGAATTGAGAAGGCTGTAATGTTACCTGCCTCGCGGTACGTCGCTTTGGACCAAGGCGTCGGCAAAACAAGTAAATATAAATGTATCGCTGCTTCTGGTCATCCAAACTTGTTACATGAATGTATTTTAGCAGTTTAGCTCATTGAAGATCATACCCTGCGTGAAACAGGATGCACACGTGTCAGCAGTCATACTGTAGCATCTCTGTATGAGCTGCATTTCGCTCCTACTTTCAGGAATGAGGGAACATCTGCACGTCTGACTAAACGCTGCCTTGTGTTTTAGCCTTTGTGAGGACTGTCACCGCAGCCCAGACACCCACTCAAGTGACCTGTCACACGGCAGGGGGCGTACTGTGCTCCAGAGAGACGTCTAATCTGCTGGAGTAAACCTCAGTGGAAACAGGAACTGAGCTGCAATGATTTTACCACTCTGTGCTTACAGGTCCAGGAAGGGTCATGTTAGTAGCCCATTCTGTGAGGTCTCAATTGTCAAGTTTTCAACACATGGACACGCATGGCTGATACAGTCTAACGGCAGCTGGGCACCGATACTTCAGTCTGGGGGGGGGTGGGCCACTTCTCCATGTTTCTCACTTGATGGAGGAGAGAAGATGCTATACTGTGTTGGAAATCAGAACAGGATTCCTATCCTCAGATCGAGGGATGTTCTCAGAAGTATGACACGGGATTGCTTACTTAACTGGATTCTAAACAGATATCAGAATGTATGCTTATCAGTCAATGCAGCTGCTTTTGCTATCTTAGTGTGGTAAACATGTATTTGAAGATGAGCTGTTGGAGTGCTAATCCACAGTCTGGTGGGGGTCGAGCCGATAAGCCCACCGCTGGTGATCATCACTGGCGGACTTCCTGTACGGCTCGCCCTCTTCAGAGGCAGCGGGTGACTTGCACAGGTGCTGATGTTTAATTGGAGCTCTCTCAGGAATACAGGGATGAGCAAGGAGCAGAGACAACGGGCTCTAGCTGGCTACAACATGTCCCTACAGCTCTGGCTAAACTCCAACACACATGCCATAGCTAATCAGAACTCGTCACCATGTCAAACACAGCTGTCCTCACATTGTTCTCGGCTGGCTGTATTTTAGGTCTCTCTTTCAGCTGTACTTGCTACCCTGTCAACTGCCTTCAGGGAGGGACTTTGGTCAAATGCAAAACGAATGAAGGGAGGAATGGTACGTGGTGTCAGTTATTGTGACTATGGAGAAGTCAGAAGTCAGTAGACACTGGCTGTTCTACAGCTGCTTAAACAGCGAGCTGCGGTGTGGGCTGGGGAGGCTTAAAGCACAGTGTTTAGGGCAGGCTCCTCGCTGACATTTTCAACATGGACTGTTGCCACGGCAACCCAAGAGATGCTTGCGGAATTTAGCTTGCAAAGGTGTGGCTGAGAAGAAAATGACAAACATTATACAAAGTGTGACCCTAGAAGTTACGTTGAGAATATGTTTAATCAATAGGACTGGTGAACGGGCTATGCACAGTTAAATCCTTTGGATGGGTACTGCTGTTGTACCCTTGGGCCGGCATTTTCAGAAAACGTCAGAATAAAGAAAAGGAATTAAAATACATAAAGCTACATCGGCTTGTCAGGGCGGCACGTGATCCCAGAAGTGGCAGCCAGTTTCCGAAGAGCACGTCCGCTTCGATTTACGGAGGCGTGCGCTGCGGTGTCTGATCGCTGAGCTTCCCTCATTACGGCGGGATGCTGCGATGATCAGAGAGATCCCTGACACCTCGCCGAGCGAAGCGAGGGGGTTGCTGTGTGCTTCTTGGGAGCGACAGGGACCCCTTTGTTGGTTTCAGCCCGAGTGCAGGATCTGACGAGTCTTTCATCGTTCAGCTCTGGGAACCGGAAGCCCGGCACCAGGCTTCATAAAGGTATTTGTGAACAGCGGTTATTTACATAGATCTATGGATACATTATATATGGGAAATAAATATACAGGGCATATCCCTCTATATATGTCTGTGATAGCAGCTGAGAAAGCTTGAAATGCATACAGGCCTTAGTCATACTTACTACTGAATATTTATGAGCTTCAACTATTTTTAAAGCTTGATATTTATGACCTTTTGACATTTATATGGCCAGACATTTATAGAAGCGATTTAGATTAAGCCCCTCACACACATACATTCATATCTAGTCACACAGACAGATTCATACAGGCCGCTCTCTGCGTTCTCCCTGTAAACAATGCCCACCATCAAACGGTCCACTATTAATCACCCCCGGAGCCTCTATCAAGCGATCCACCTGGGAGATTAATTGCCTTCTTCTGGCAGGAAATAAAGCAAAGTCCTAACAGATTACCATGATGCCGCTGTGACTGCAGCAAACGATCAGGAATACCCAGCTTGTTCACTGATTTCCCTTTAGCAGAGACATAAAGACATAAATTACAGGTCACGCGCGAAGACTGATTGTGGTATTCTGCACATTTTTAATTGCTCTGCCCCAGTGTGAGTGATTACACCTCCCCCCCAGTTCCAATAGGGAGCTGGTCACTTCTCTCATGTGAAAACATAAACGGTTAGTCTCCTCCCCGATAATCAAACACAGGTTCTTTTTCAGCTACAGGATGCTGGCGTTGTAATAATTAGCTACAGCATCTTGTTTTAGCACCTGTAGATGAAGCACCTTGTAGCAGGAGGACTGCCCCCCCCTCAAGGCTCAGGTTTGCCCTGAAGAGCAGGGTTTGGGTGGGGTCTCTGAAGCTCATCCACTCGAAGAAGGCCCCCTTCTGGACAGGAGCTGTACTGCGGGGTGGAGCTCATGAGCGACTGGCATTTTTATTCCCAAAGCTCCATCTGTGGCTGCTGTCCGTTGGAAAATGCAGCGGCTGAGAACCAGGAGCCGAAACGTACATGTGAGCAGCTGCGGCTGGGGGCGGGGTTAGTACCAGCCGCACAGTGGGCTTACGGCGTGACACACCGCCCACATTTCGTGGCAGGTTGTGGACTGTCACAATCCGTATCTCGCCTTGGTCTCTCTCTCTCGAGCTGGTGACCCTGAAGAGGGATGTGTTCGGGAACCCATCAGCAGTTTGCCATAATTCTCAAAGGCGTGGACTTGATAAAGGACGGGGGAGATGATTGGTGGCACATGTAGACAGTGCTTAATAACTGGGTGAAGTGAAGCGATTGGCATCCACTAGTGTGGGCCAGACCATGACAAAAACCAAAATAAATCTGCATAATTGCAAATTATTAATACCTTGGGGAAATTATTCAGTTTTAACAATACAGAGTGGGGGATGGGTGAAAGCACACATTTATAACTACGAGCGATTTCTCAGCTATTTCGTAAATCTTAAATGCACAAAATAGTTTACTTTGCTAACTTTGTACGCACCCTTGACCCCACGCATCAACTGCACAACATATTTCTGCCTTGCGTTATGTTGTGTAGGCATCACCGTGGGTGGCGCGGAATGTGGTCAACTTTGAGGTGAGCGGTTTCTCGTTCTTCAAGTCGGAAAACGTATTGTCGCGTCAACAGACGTTCCATCTGGACGCGTGTCGCTAAAACAGTCTTTTGTTCAGGCTTCCGCTGGCTATACCCTTTTCTCTGTTGTCTTCCTGATGCTTTCATTTTGCTATTCAGCTCTCGATTGCGATGACTCATTCGTTTGCTGCCGCTGCATCGACGGGTATGAGGCTGTGATGGCCCACCCCTGCGGTGTATTCGCAGGAGAGAAAGCCCCCGAACTTCAGCGTCCTGCCGTAACCCTTTCAAGGGAGCGATGGTGGTCTCAGCTACCGGTATAGGGTTCGACTTTAGTGTTCAGACCGCTTGCTCCAATAGGTCAGTCCGAGCTTACACACAGTTAGGGCTCCAAACTGTGCAGTTAAGGTGCAGCCTGAGGGTACCACTACAGAAGCCGGCAACCATGGTGACAGGAGGAGAACCTTAAACAGAGAGTGAAAATGCTTAATTAAAAAGTATCTATCTGTCTGTCTAAGCTTCATTATAGTCACACCAGGGTCACACGATCCACGAGTGAGTTATAAGCAGACAGTCTGCCTTAGACTACTGTGTCTTCCCCTGCTGAATCCAAGTCGTGTTGCTGTGTCATTTGGGTATCCTTTTCTGAGAAAGAAACGCTTGCTTAAGTATGCGTCTACAACCTCTTGCCTCAGGCCTGATATTCCATTTAAACCTTGGCAGAAGTCCACAGCCACACTGGAATAAGCAGGAAGGAGTCGTCACTTTCGAGATCAGGTCCTAACTGTTTATACCTGTGATAGATAGTCCGTGTTTCGTTTATTCTTCACACAGCACAGGTCTGTCAAAGACTCTTAAGTAAAACATTTGTACCGAATTTAAACTTTGATGCCAGTGGAAGCTAAAGCGTAAATCATAGAAAAATGATGCCCTAGTGTCACACACGGCATGCAGGACGCACTCGAGCATTTGGAAGCCTCAGAGCTTGTGCCACCTTTACGAGATGCCCTTCTGAAGTGTTTTGGTCCGTCTTGCTGTGTTGGAAAGCAACAGATAGGAGTTGATAAAAAGGCCAAACCTGCAACCTGGCGTTCTTAGACCATCTGGCTGGTTTGTAAAGTCCACCGCTGCATACATACTATAGGAGATTTGCCACACGTTTCATTCTCTATGTGTGGAGATAGCATAGCGGCCAGTGAGCAGTGCGTGAACCGGACCACGTTGAATCTGAAGAGGGCTGTGCTGTGTGCCTCCGACTGCAGTGCCTGGACTGATTCACTTTGTGAAACAGTGTGTAATTGTGGAAAAGCGTCAAGCCTGAAACTTTTGTCTGTGGATGAAAGCAGCCAGAAGGCACCTTCAGAGGATGTAGTGCAGCCTCGCCATCGGAGTCTCATCACTGGGGTCTCAGTACCCACACCATCTCCTCACAGCCTGACAGACTATGGGCCCTCTCAGGATGGCGAGCCTCTGTGAGTGAAGAGGGAGGTCAGGGGGTCCCACCATGTCAGCCCGTGTGCCACGCCTGTATGCCGGGCCTCACTAATTTAGTCAGGCTGAGCACCTCAAGGATTCTGTTTGCAGCAGCCAGAGCGGGATCAATGTCAGCAGTGGGTTCATAAGCAGTTACACACACAGATTCATACACACACACACGCACTCACAGTTATACGTACTGTTCAAACCTACTCAGACACACACAGTCACACATACAATTGTACGTCAACCCTGCTGCACTCAAAATAGCGAGATCGCAATTAAAAACCCGGCATGAAATAGCAAGACGGATAAAAAAAAACGTGAGATCTCGCATGTAAAAGAAATTTGTGTAAACGAGGGGAGGGGGTGGCAGTGACCTGAAATTTGTGGGAATGGGGGGGTTTGCCCTGTAAAAACCGTGAGATCTCATGGCGGTTTACGCCTCGTGGCCGTGAAATTGCAGCTACTGCTGAAACCGTGAGTCTCACAGACAAACGCAAACTCGTCTGTCAGCTCATATCTGGTGTTTACACTTTACGTTAACACAGACATATTTACTCATACTTACACACTCACATAGCTGCTTGTACTCTGTACACAGTACTCACAAGCTGAAAGAGAAAAGGATGAGACGATGCAGAGGCTGGCCTACTCTGAACGCAACGTCTCGTACCGTTTACTATGTGTTTACTATTTCAAGGGCGGACACGAGGTACTTAATGTAGCTCATCTCCATTTTCTGTATATTTTTAAAACACGTGCTTTAAACTGTATACTGAGTAATCAGTGTGGGATGATATTCAGGTTAAGTTCCTTGCAGAGGGGTACAATAGCAGATCCCAATTTTTATTTTTTTAATGTATTTTTGGTTTTCTAACGTGTTCTATCACTGTTTCAATAAAGCAGTTTTTGAATGAAATCCATCCATTTTCTAAACCACTTGTCCTATGCGGGAGGGGGCTGGAGCCTATCTCATGCATATTCTCTCTCCCCTGTGCCCCCCTCTTATGGGGTGCTTCCCTTGGAGTCTCGGATTCAAGAGATCTT
>JAACJT020001639.1:0-14372 GCA_009936485.2 Gymnarchus niloticus | reverse complement strand
AGGAGGCAGCGAGGTGGCTTTCAGCTTACTAAAGCAATCCCTCAGGTCGTGGTATTCCTCCGGGAGTCTGGACAGGTTGATGGATTCCGTGTCTCTCCCCTCGGCCTCCTTAGAGGGGCCCCGTGGGCCTAGGCAACCAACCCCACAGTTGGCCCCCCAATCGAGGAGGTTGCCGGTCCTCCAGGAAAGCCGTGGGTCATGCTGCTGCAACCACGGGTGTCCCAGAATGAGAGGATTGTGAGGAGTCTCCACTATGGAGAAGCGCAATTCTTCAGTGTGCCCCCCTAGGTCAAGACGTAGTGGAACCGTCTGGTGCCTTACCTCCCCTCCCCCCAGTGGCCTGCCGTCCAGGGCGTGGATGTGGAGTGGCGTGGATAGGGATTCCGTGGGAATACACTGTATCTTGACCAAGCTCTGATCTAGGAAGTTCCCCGCCGCTCCGGAATCGACGAATGCCCCAAGATGAACAGACCTCCATGACCAACTTACACGAGCCGGCAAGATCAAAGAGGACTCCCTGCCGGGGATCTACTGTATCGCTCCTATCATGGCTCCCCTGTAACCCGACGGGAACTGGCATTTCACGGCCAGACAGGGCAGTTCCGCCAATAATGCCCCACCTGTCCGCAGTACAGACACAACCTCTCTTGGATCCGATGCTCTCGCTCCTGGGTGGACAGAGGGGTTTGCCCCAGTTGCATCGGCTCTGCGGGGGGCAAGGCGGGGAGGTTGGAGGTAACTGGAGTGGCTGCGGTGGGCGGAGATCGAGCATGATGAGACTTTCTATGTCTTCTCCTAAATCCCGGGATGCCAACTTGTCTTTGATTTCTTTGTTCAGGCCATGATGGAAGTAGGCGATCAGCGCCTCCGTATTCCAGCCTGTCTCTGCGGTGAGCGTCCGGAACTCCACGGGGTAGTCTGCCACCGACCGGGGTCCTTGGTGGAGATGCAGGAGGCGGGTGGAGGCATCCCAGCTGCACACTGGATGATCGAGGACGCGCTTGAACTTGGCTAGGAACTCAGTTGAGGAGGAACAAAGCGCGGGCTGGTTGGACCAAACAGCAGTAGCCCAGGCCAGAGCCCTCCCTGTCAATAGTGAGATGACATAGGCTATCCTGGCCCGGTGCAAGGGAAAGGCCCCAGGCTGGGCTTCAAAGCATAGGGTACACTGAGTAACAAAACTCCCACACCGGGCCGGGTCCCCATTGTACCTCTCTGGATCCGCTATGCGGGAGCCAGAGGAGGATCTCGACTCGGTGGCTTGGGCAAGGGACCAACGGAGGGTCTGGATCTCCAGTGCCTGGACCTGGATTGTGTGAGCCTGTTCGGTGATGGTTACTTGGAGTTCCTGGACCAGCTGGACCATCTTTCCTGGATCCATAGTGGTTGGCTCTGTCATTCTGTCAGGACTGGGTCAGGAGTAAGGCCCGAGCAAGGAGAGGAAGAGGCCGGTCACACCGGTTGGGGTAGGAGCAGAGGGGTTTACTGAGGTGTTCACACTCTATGTCGGAGGTCAAACACTGAGGACAGGAACTTAGGCAGTCGCAGGGCATCCACGGAACAGAATCTCTGGTCGGAAGGCCGGAGACAGACGCAGGGGCATCCAAGGGGCAACACGTAGAAGTCAGAAAGCCAGAGTGGGTACGGGGCATCCGAAGGGCAGCACACCAGAGTCGGAGAGACAGAGCGAGAGACAAAGGGCAGAACCTAGATGGGGGGGAGGAACTCAATGACAGAGCAGGGGTGAAGTGGTAGGCCAGGGTATAAGTAGGTGTGGTAGGGACAAGCCGAGGCTCCCCCTGGGGGAGGGAGGAGGAAACTGCGTCAAGTACAGGAAATTGAGGCTACCGTGGGCATAGACTCACCAAAACCAGACAGGTGAAATTTGTAAAAATGTCACCGAATCTGATAAAATTGATTCTGTTGTACCATGCAGTGGGAAGGGTAAGAATTTAACGGAAACAGCATGAAGTCATGGACCCGACCTGCCTTGTGTCAAGAGTCCATGCTGCAGGTGGCGGTGTAATGATGTGGGGAATGCTTTTTGGTATGTGTTGGGCGCCCTAATACCTACTAAGCATTGTTTAAATGCCATCGCATATCTGAGCGTTATTGCTGACCTTGTACATCCCATTATGGACACAATTTTCCCATGTTCTGATAGGTACTTCCAGCTAGAAGGATAATGTGCCATGTCACAAAGCACAAGTAATCTCAAACTGGTTCCATGAACATGACAATGACATCAGAGTACTGATGGACTCTCCATTCACCAGGTTTGAATCCAATAGACCACCTCTGGGATGTGGTGGAATGGGAGATTCGCAGCATGAATAGGCAACTGAAAAATCTGCAGCAATTACATGATGCAATTATGTTAGCATAGACCAGAAACTCAAATTAATGTTTCCAGCACCTTGTTGAGTCCACGCCACAAAGAATTCAGGCTACTCTGAGAGCTAATGGGGGCCCTACCCAGTATTTAAATTCTGTTCCTAATAGAGGCCAGTGAGTGTATATACGTACTGTATGTTCCCTAGTCTCTGTTCCAGGGCTGTTTCGGTTGACACTGGCTTCATAATGGGATCCCCGATCATTTTCAAACCAGAAAACGATCCTTCAATTGAACGAATGAGCTCACTGATAGACCTTCCAATCAGGGTCATGGCGAAATGCTTTGAACGTTGGTAGGGACCAAAACAATTGCAAACAACAGGTTCAAGTATACATACATAAAAGTTGGTAAGGATATTTTCATACATACCTTAATTTACACTATGGGTCTTCAGCCTTCATGGTAAAGTAATTGCTTGAGTTTCACCTCATTATGTCAAGGGTTTTTATTATTAAATCTTGACAAACCACCAGATTATATTAAAGCGTACCTTTAAATTTGAGTGAAATGGAGCTTTAAATAAGTACATTCGAAGCGTTCCTGCCTGATTCAAGTTTCTAGTGTCATGTTGTTCGCTCACTCTTCTGCAAATTTCAGAGTTTCTATTTCGGTCTGGTAATGCAGGAAGGCTTTAGGCACATACACACATTTTAGCCTCACCCACCGTTTTTTCTTCCGTGAATGAGCTATTTCTTTGCCAGTATAAATGACGAGACTCGCCCATTGTATTTACACAGTAACGACCGTAGCTATATCTGTTCTGCTGTATGCCAGTACATTTAATCTAAGGATACCTTAAGAAGTGTCCCTCTACATATACAGCCAGTATGCCCAAGTGTCCAAAATGCAACAAGGAGGTGTACTTTGGTAAGCCACATTTATTGTGTAAACTTCGAAAATTTTACAAGATATGTAGTTCGATGGAATGTACGTATGAACTGCAGTAATCATGACAAAATGGATATGATTTATGGTGTGTGTCTAGGGTGCATCACGGTGCCCTGTAATACATATGTCTAGATGCATCGAGGCTGGCTTCCTCGTATGCATGCTTTAAGAAGAAAGTACAGTACATTTGGCTCGTGCATCTTTAATATTCTGAGACTGGTTTTCTCACCTTTAATGCAAATTCACGGTTCATTTTAAGCAAATTACTTTTAATTTTAATTCTTAATCGGTATTATATTTTAAATGACACAAGCGTCTTACTTCAGAGTTAAAATGTATCACTACAATGTGAAGTTTTTACACAGAACCGGATGTCGAGTGATAACTTGAACAAATGTGTACGTCGTTGTGTTGATTGATAAGCTGCAGAACCAGAACAGTAGTTACAATTCCATCAAGTAAAATTTTCTTCCAAGCAATAATATCCATTGTACGCAGGAAAAAATGTTTAGTAAACGACATGCATTTAACCTGCAACCTGCCGTTCAGATCTATGGAGTTGAAACAGGTGTAGTACGCACTATTTAAAAGTTTTATGAACATATAAGCACATAAATCTGTTATGACCAGGGGCGTAGGTTTGGCTTGCAATTTGGTAAGGGACCACAACAATAGCTTCAATTATACATGTCTAAGATGCGGTATGGCTATTTTAGCTTTCCTGAAAGTTGGTCGGGACATATTGACCCTAACATATATGCATCAATCTCTAGGGAATATATACGTTAATTTTTTTTATAATTCTTCCTGAGATACTGAAACTAAAATATTACATTGTAAAAAAGTCATAGAACATACAAATGCAACTGGGACTTTTCGTAAAATATTATTGTCCATTAATTTAATACTTAACTTTGAAGTATCGGAATGCATGGTATCGGTTCTAGTTAGTAATATCGCTATATATGGCATGTTAACAGATTGCTTTCCTAGTTGCACTCTAAGTTCCTTCACTTCACACGTAGGGTAACTTTGAATATTGTTATCTGGTAAAAAAAGATCGTTTTAGCTTGCCATATTAGACCATTTAGGAGGAGCATATTACTATAAGTAATTATATTGCTACATAATTTAATATCCCATAATTTTTAAGCGGGAAGTCTTAGCATTCTTCAGTCCAGATTGCGTTGGCCTTTTCAGTATTCTCTGCTGCTGACACAACGCTCATGTCCCTGACATTTTATACAGAAACCACACCCTAGCGTGTCAAGGGAAATCACTTGAGGGTTACTGGCGTCCTCTACCACAAAGTCACATTTTTGAAACCCTTCCATAATCTTACAGAAAAAATCATTTATAGCTAGTCTACATATACCATATATCACTGACAGATGAACAAGATGTATCCTTCCCATTAAGTGCATAACCACAATCAATAAATACTGAATAGCTGCAATATGATGCAATATCACATAGTTGCAGCGTGACATGGTGTTGCTTCACACTTCCAGGGTTGGGGGTTTGAATCCCACCTCCACTGTGTGCGTGTGGAGTTCCCCCTAATGTATGGGCTTCCTTTTGCTGTCAGGCTAATTGGTGTCTCAAATTTGCCCAAAGAGTATGATTGTGAGTGTTTATATGCACCTTGTGATAGATTGGCATTCAGTCCAGGGTGTACTACAGCATTGTGTAATCTTGGATATGTTCCAGGCTCCCTGTTAGCCTGATCAGGGTAAGCATTTAGACGATGGACAAACCCCATGACTGTGGAGTGCTAGTCCAATCTGAAAACATTACACCACATTACCCCTGGCTTCTTGTCAGAACTCGATCATTAAGCATGTTACGACAAATGATACTTCTCACTCCTTTTGAATCGATAGGTTGCTTCTTTTGTCTCAAAGTATATCCTTTTGCATGCAAGATGCTTAATTTCATTCCATCTGTCTTTGTCACACATTCTCTCCATTAATCTGCCTCCGTTTTACTCTTCTCTCCTGCAGCTGAGAGGGTGTCCTCACTAGGGAAGGACTGGCACAGGCCGTGCTTGAAGTGTGAGAAATGCAACAAGACGCTTTCGGCTGGCATGCATGCGGAGGTAAAGATCACAGCTATATGCAGAATAACGAAATATCCACCAGGATCTCACAAGACTGTTTGGTTTGTGGAAGAGGGTTAAATACGAGAGAAATCTCTGTCTTTAACTGCAAATCAGTTTGTTGCTTGTAGCTAAATGAAATTATGTGATTAAAAAATTTACCAGTAATCAAACAGAGATTAAAATTCAGGCTTAATGGCTTTTAAATCAACACTCTTAATGTTATGGTGTTTAAGATTATCTTGATTTATTGAGCTTTTTTTCTAGCATGATGGAAAACCTTACTGCAATAACCCATGCTACTCAGCACTCTTTGGTCCTAAAGGTTGGTAGAACATGTCACCTTATTTGTATTTTATCATTTTTTGGGGTCATATTAACTCTTCAGTGACTGGTGCATTGCACATCTGCCTAAGCGTCCCCAATAAAGCGTCATTTACGTAATGGGGCAGATCTCTCAGTCTGTCATTTTTAAACTGTCGGCGTATTGCAAAAGTATACAGGAAACAGTGTTGCAAGAGGAATGTTCTTTATGACGGCAAGGCCAAAGGTCAGGCCAGTTAGGAAACTTTTAATTCAGCAAATTGGCATTGAATTTTGTGAGATTCTAATGATGGACCAGAAACAAGTGCAAGATAGTAGTAGGATGGATGGATTGTAGATTAATATTGTAACATTGTTTTTTTTTTTTTTCTGACTACATTCAATTGCGCTTTGCACTAGTACCCCAAATAACTACGGTGGCAGTGCCTTCCCCCGATGATGACAATGTACTCCGGCACCCTATGGTGTGTAGATTAAGCACTGAGTGCATCTGACTGTAAACTTAGTTCTAGATAATTGAACTGTCATATGAGATTAAGATTGTATTTTTCCTGGCAATATACAAAAATATCTAGAAATTGAAATAGGCCTGTTGCATGCTCATATTTTTATACAAACCTGTGTTTTAAAATTTTAGTTATTGCTTTGTTTTCTCCACACACGTTAAGAAAGACGTATCTCTAGGATTTTGTCCCATATGAAGACATTTGTCGTGTTTTGGTACCAGAGAAGCACAAAGCTTGGGGAGTCTGGACAGGGAACAGACATTACCCCTGGGGGGGTTCAGCCATACCCCTTCAACATGAACGAAATCACAGGGGTTTTTTGGGGTTGATTAATTCTGTGATGTAACGTCACAATGATCTCCCACAGGATTCGGACGTGGAGGTACAGAGAGTCACACATTCAAATAGGAGCAAAGTGAGGTAAGGAGGCCAGGACTCGACCAGTGGGAGACGTATTTGTCAGACGTATTGATGAGAAAACACTGAAATGCTACACAAACTGTAATGATTTTAATATACCAGATCATGCTTGAATATTCCCCACACTGATGCAGATTTTTAATGGATTTTTATGCTCCTCTCATGAAAATTTCTTTTTTTTGTTTGTTTCATCTCCAGATTACCATACTTGAATCGCTTTAAAGTCGGCAAGTGCATGGCACCATTCAAGAAACTTTATCTCCATGCTTTTAAACCTAGACAAAATTTTAAATTCCTGGAAATGTAGTTAGCGTCACAGCAATTCATTATATTTTTATTAACAAACCTAGCTTTAATTGTGTCTGCCCAATATCTGACAGATGTTTAAAATGGCATTATAGCGATTTATACTTAATATCTTTGTTTTCAAATAAAAATATATTTGATCAGAAATCCTGTTGTTATGGATTTCTTCAACAGTACAGATTTTTGCATGTATCATATTTCCAAGGTTTATTAACCTAACTATCAACATGAGTATTTGTGCTTAAAGGACCATATGTTCTCGCAGCTCGGTTGAGTAAAGTATACAGAAGGATCTGTGGTGAAAATGTAAATGGCCATCCACCTGCAGGCATACATCAACATATACAACAGATAATATCTGACTATCTAAAAATACTTTAATACCTAGGGAAAGAAGCTGGAAACAATTTGAAAAATTTAATATATTTGAAAATGTGACATGTCACACTCAGTCTGGCCAAAAGGAATCCTACAAAAAACAAGAATACGGGACCAAAGATTGGATACACAAAGTAGAATATGGGGCTGAAATACCCGCATGGCCACTCTACAGTGAGATATGAATTCCAAAAGAATAGCAATTACTGACCATCTTTATATACATCAGGGGCAGCTCAATGTACAGTATATATATATTTGTCTTATTCAGCCATCACTTCTATATGGGCTCTCTGTTCATCCTATAACTTTATCCATCCAGCCACCTTCTAACCACTTATCCTGATCAGGGTCATCTTGAGCCAATCCCAGTGAGCACAAATCCATCTCACTGCACATGCACTCTGTGGGCAATTTAGACACCCAAATCAGCATAACTGCATGTCTTTGGACTGCAGGAGGAAACCAAAGCAGGAAAGAAAGAACATGCAAACTCACACAGATGTGGGATTCGAACACCCAAGCACTAGAAGTTTGAAGCGATAGGGCAAACCACTGAATCAGCATGCCACCCACCACCCAGTCCTCCTGTAGTCCAGTAAGATGTAGTTAAGTGAATCATTGAGAAAACTGACCACAGTGTGAATCCTACGATGGACTGGTTCCCCATCCAGGGTGTCCCATACCTTGAGGTCTGTGCTTCCAGCTATAGGCCAGGACCCCATACTGGATGGATGGATGGATGGATGGATGGATGGATGGGCGGGCGGGCGGGCGGGCATTGTTACAGACAATCCATGGCTTGCTCAGAAGTTCAATAATAATTTACCACTCATGTTTATGTCCTGTAGCCCAATCTGCCCAATTATATCCCTCCAGGTACCTTCCTTGTTCCACTTGTGAACATTGAAGTTTTTCACTAGGACCATATAGCTTGAATGCAGTACCATTTCAATAACCACTCCCACTTTCTCTAAGAATGTTGGGTACTCTTAACAGCTGTCAGTGCATATGCACAAACAGAGTTTTCCCTCTCTGCAACCCACTGATACATGATGGAAAGCCTGAGGACCAGGGGAGAAACTCTAGCAGCACACCCCTCAGCATGGTGCTTGTGAGTACCATCACATCTGACTGAAGTCATTCACCATGGGGAACTTCAGAGTTGGTGAGAACCCACTATTGATCAAGAGGGCAGGCTCCATTTATTCATTACCTTTCAATCTCCTGCACTAGGTCAGGCGCTGTCTCTGCTAGAGAGGTAACAATCCAAAATTCCAAACCAGAATCCACTCCCAAGGTTCAATCCATCTACCCCCATACCACTCAAATGGTACTGCACTTGAGTAACCACAAGTAGCCATTTCACACAGAGCTGAGCCTGGCCAGGTTACAGCAATAGCACAGCCACTAGGCATTTACCAATGACTATCACCCCCTGTTGAGGCTTTAACGGTCAGTCACAGTAACCCTGTTCCTGGAAAAGAACTTTGTTTTTTCTTGGCACCATTCATGGAGGTCTTTGTTAGATCATAGATCTGCTCTAGTAGGGACTTGCTACCAGAAGCTGAAGCTCTGGATTGCATAGTTCTGTGGATCACTGTAGCACACAGACTCTCTTCACCATGCCAAAGTCACTCTCCTTGGAGAAGTGCTGACGCATGCAGTCAAAATGTTGCTTTAGGGAATTTTTTTTCAGGGCAGTGATCTGACTGTTTGTAGTTACATAATTAGGTTGCTTTCGCCTCACAGCATTTAAAACAGGATGTTGTTCGCTAATGACCCCCAAAAAACAGACATCAGTAAGCCATCATGATGGAGGTCTGTTGCACTGCGTCTACCATGAAATGTATTAGAGTAAAAGCCGAGAGTCTAAGTCATGGAATTTATATCAAATTAATCGGCAGCACTGGTTTCAGTGAAGAACGTGCACAACATCGCCAACCCCAATTGCACCCAAAGTTGTGGTCTTGAGGTATTTTTAATAGGGTATTAGGTTGTCTTCCAAAGCCCAATTTTCATTTGGCTCAAAATACTCATTATTGACCAGCCTTTAACTGTCTTGGTATTTTCTGAACCATCTGAGCTTCTCATTCAAGGCCTTTGCTATAGGCTATAATAGATGTTTCCAGAGAATATACTTACCTTTAAATATACTACATTAAAGGTATAAATACAGCTACTGCAGTCATTGTCACTTCAGTTAATTAACCCTTGGGGCCCATTCATACATGATTCCTTTTTCAGTTCTTTTTTTCCCCTTTCACTGTTCAAGCCAGTCACTGAACTGAGCAAAAATCACCTTTAGGTAATGTTGCTCCATCATTGTGAGGAGTTGTGAGGAGTATTTACATATATTGTTCATTTGAATTCTTAAATAAGTTGCATGCAACCAGTGTAATTTGTTATGCATACACCCATTGGCTGGTCTGGTTACCCCTGGTTGTTAAAAAGCCTGCTCCTGCAAACAGCAAATACTTACGGAATGTAAACAGGCTCAAGAAGTTTGCTAATTGTTTGAAAAAGCTTTAAAACAGCTAAGATGCTAAATATAAGCTACTTTCAATGTAGCGTGGTGGTCGGTGCAACACGAGGTGGTAGGTTAACTGTTATCTCTAAATTGCCCATTGGGTGTACTTTGTACATGCATGTGACTTGTGACGGACTGGCATTCCCAGCCTTGTGCTCTGTGCTACCTGGGATAGGCTCTAGGCCCCCAAGCAACCCTGACCAGAGTATAAGGGTGGATGATGGATGGAAAGAAGTTATATAGTTTTACTGTGACATTAAAGGAACCTCCCCATGCACCCTAAACTCTTAGGATTTTTTTCTGGTCAAATTTATAGTATAGTAGTAGGTGATCATTATTAGCAGTCTGTAGTCTGATGTTTAATATTAAATGGTCCAGCTAAGGTAGTGATTGTTGTAAAGTATTTTCCATTGATTGGTACACAGGTTTTCTGTTCCCATGGAAAAAGATTAAACACCATCACATTGTGCCTGACATAATAAACACTATGTATTTGAGTACTGCTAAAAGTCAGTCAATTCTGCATTTTCCCAAGTAGTAAATCCTTCTTTTAGTAATCTTCAGCAAAATACATTTTCTTACAAATGAGGAAGATATACTCGATATATCAAATGTATTTAAATTCTAGAATCTAGAATGGTTGACAAATTCTGTCTAAGGGATGAGTTTCCTCTGAGGCCAATTCAGTTTCAAAATGAATCCATGTGAGCGGATGACTGAAACTGAAACACACTCATTTATTCAAAAAAAAAAAAAAAAAAAAAAAAAAAGCAGGGCAGAGCTCCTGAAGTTTACTTACCTTTCTTTTAATGACAAATACAGTGCACTCATTTGTCAACAATTCTTTACAGTACTTAATATAGGAAAGGGATTGAGTCTGAATTAGTTTCCTTAGGTTGCTAAATGTCTGAAAAATAATTCTACTTGGTAAGAAGGACATAAACACACGGGCATAAACATAATGAGCCGGGTTCCATTTTATCAAGCGTAGATGCAGGACACGCAGGATGCCCAGTAGCAGGTTTGGCAGTGTGTTGTTGGGTCCTCATTCTCTTCTCCCAGGATCAGTTTCCTGCGTATTTTATAGGAACCTCAAAATGAGAACGCAATTTAGGCCCAGTTTCTTACATTATGGTGCTGGATGAGAAGGCCTTAAAGTGTCCCCCCCAACATTCTTCAAGAAACATGCATTTTTGTTCTCTTACAACAAGCTAAATAAATGTTTATATTAATGACTGAATATGGAATTATGGGTAACTTCTCCATACAACCCCCCCAATGACAAAATCCATGATGCAGACTTTTTTCCATGTCATGAAGTGATTGCCAACAGCATGATACCTGATTCTTAAGATACTGCTTGTAGTGCTATTTAATTTATATTAAACTCGTTTATAGTGGACTACTGTTATTCCAGCTGTTAACATTTTATTGCCAAACCAGCAAACACGGAACTTCACTAACGACGTGTAAATAATAAAAAATCTTTTATAGTTACCCTAGTCAAAACCTGATACCACACTCTCACACACATACAAACACAGAGGTCTAGGCATTAGATATTTTAAACCTAGAAGGCTGCTTGCATACGTCAGTGTTTTAACGTTTTCAGCTTAATCCCTATAACAGCTCTTTTTTGGGGTCTAGTTTTTTGCTTTCCACATGTCAAAACTTAACTGGTCATTCTGTCACCTTACATTCAAAGCAAAGCCATTAACACTAGTCTACAAAGGGTTACATGGCACATTAAGAGACATACTACTGGGTAAATATATTCCTAATCAACCAAATTATGACATTCAATAGAGTCATTTATAAACAGTTACTGTGTCATGAGATCAAAAACACGGAATACAGGAAAAAAAAATGGAGATACAAAGTTAAAAACGAATTTGTGAACGAAATCAAAATATGTCCTGGTACAACACCGCCCTCTTGTGTTTTTTAATGAATACACAGACATTCAGTCAAGATAACCCGGTGTCTCTCTAAAATCCAAGGTAAAAATGAATTCAAGAAGCAAAAAGACGTTTAAAAATGGATTTATATATTAGCATAAGATGTTTTACATATTTTCAAAAATAGGAATAATTTCTTGCAGACATACAGAATACTTCTTAATGTCCATCAATCCATGTTCCATAATGTGTATGTAGTATGGGGTTGCAGTTTGATTGGAACCTGTCCCATGAAGCACCTCACACAAAGCAGGTGACACTTATGTTATTCACAGGGCATATTCTCATACACAGAACTACATGCTATGGGCCATTGAGAGTAACTGCCTCACCCATCTGCAGGTTTTGGTCCACAGGTGGAATATGCAAACTACACGTGCAGAACTGGGGGTCAGACTTGTACCTCCAGCTCTGGAGTTACGAGACTACTTTGATAAGAACCTAACCACAGTGCCTTCTATACCATTTAACACGCTAAGGTAGATATTACACATTTAAGACATCTGAAAACAAAGAATTAGGTTGAAGCATTGATGAACTACAGTAAATCAAAAACAACTCGCTTCAGCCATACTAACATCATCATCTTAGACTGCGTAGATTCTGAACACATTTGCTCTTAGCTTTAAAATGAATTTATGTAACACTTCATGAAACGGGATCTATACACAAAATATGTTCATCTGTCAGTCACATTAAACACGACTTTGTTTAAATTACACCCAGAGAATTACAGCCAGGCTAAACAAAAGGGGAAACAAAGAAAAAACAAAGAAAAAAAAAAAAAAAAACTGTGCAAGGAAAAACACACATAAGGACGCAAAACTAGTATTGTGTCATGGATTTGCTATGCAAGTGAGTATGGAATCAGGCTCCGGGGTCTGGACAGATTAGCTGAGAACACAACACAACCATAGACATTGAATTGGGGTGATAAATGTGAATCGTTTCTTACAGTGCGGCTGAATTAAAATGATGCAATTCTAACTGATGCCTCTGTCCTTTTTCCAAGTATTTTCATATCGATATGAAACATACTACAGGGAGTCTGCAAAAGTAGTGAAGATGATGCTACCTGCAAGGCCTCTGAAAAAGTCCACTTCCCTGGAATAAAGGCGAGAATTTAGTTCCCTCTTTCAGCCAAGGATTTGCAGATTATTGAATTAGGAATACTGCTTCAGAATCAGCTGTGCCTGAGCAAATTAATTACAAGGGTGTACACTAATGAATTTTCTAAAGAAAGTCCACATATTGAAGATTACCGCACTCTCCATCTTCATGTTCTATGCATCCAAGAAACAAAAATACTGACATTTTGACAATACAGCCATACTACATAATATATATTACATTAATGCTGATAAAGATATTTGAACACAAATAAAAAATCACTTAACATCAACGGCTGACCTCACTGAGCCATAAGAACCAGTAATTATGTCAGCACTGCTTGCTGTTTACCACTGTAAAGAAAGTCAAGAAATAGGCAGGTTAACATAAGAACTCAGCCATTGTCATACTGCCCATAACGGCCTGACTGTCACTAAAAAGATAGAAAAGGTTCTTGCATCAAGCTCAGGTTATACAAGTAAACAAATCAACCAAGAGAAATGGAACAGTGATCACCATACATGCACAAGATGACAACACATAATGCCCCCCCCCCCCCCAGAAATTCTGGAACAGTAAAGCACAACATCTTGGAAAAGTGGCACACATTAGGCAAACTGATGCATGGCCAAAATGCTCTTCCAAATCCTATTAAAGAGCCACCTGCCACATTTCCATACCGGTTCTCTTAGTTACTGTTCACACGGTAGCAACACAATTGCGAAGGGAGTCGACTCGTATGTTGCAGGTACGAGGAAGGCTGCCACCGCAGTACAGATCACTCTGTATATGATAACATACGTCACATGACACATACAGACACTATACCTACCTTGCGGAGGCAAGACAGGCTGCTCAGAAAATTGTACATGAAAATTATATATACACGCATACACACCATCAGTAAAATTCAGACAACCACTTCTTCAGGCTGTTTGTAAATTGTCATTTTTCCATTTTATTATTCAAAATGCAAGAAAAATTAACCAATAAGTTACAATGTAGTAAAAGTACTTTCGATATCCTTGCAATTTAAATTTTAGTGTGATAGCGTCATATGAAAATATTAATGCATATCATTCAGACATACAAATCAATATAAATACTTCCTTAATTCCCTTCTCCATTTTTATCTATTCATATCCTATTTCATATTTTAAAAAGTGAAAAGCAGCACAACCAGTGACTGTAGACTATAAGAATATATTTATAATATTTAACATACAAAACTGAACACAGGTCCTCTTTCTCAAATCATAAAGCCGTCTCAAATATAAGGAAATCACAACAAATACTATAAATTACAAACACAGATCTCTTTGTGCATAGACCAGTAAACCTAGAAACACAGAGCAGATCCAGCCTCTTCTCGGTAACTTTCCATCAGAGGAAAGACTGTATTCAAGGATGACTGTTGTCATGGAAACATAATCCAATGCCCCAGCTGGAGAAGGTGGTG
>JAACJT020001638.1:0-14377 GCA_009936485.2 Gymnarchus niloticus | reverse complement strand
GTTTTTCCTTGCCACTGTCACCTTTGGCTTACTCTCTGGGGACTGTGGGCCCGGGACTACGTAAAGCGCTTTGTGACAGTGCTTCGTGTTAAAAGCGCTATATAAATAAAATTGAATCGAATAAAAATTGAATAAATAAATTGAATTGAATCACGGTCGTGTTAATGTATACTTTAGGCTATGGTGCCAGCTCTGGATGGACAGTCTCTGAATCAGTTCGTATAAAATCAATGGTTAGGCTACGGAAAACCATATGTGTTTACAGCATCTATGTGTTTGTTTATGTGTCTGTCTACCAAACACAGTACAAAACCCCATTCCTGCTTCTGCTCTTCCTCCAACCCAATGCTCATTTTGCTCCTTTCTGTGTATTTTCTCCGATTACAGAATAGATGCATTCCTCTGCACCACTTTTGTTAAACTCTTATCCATTCCTGTCCCCAAAAAAGGTCCTTTTCCTTTTTTGTGACCCGTGTCACATGGTCATATGCTCTATTCTTTCTGAAAAAATCTTACAAGGAGCATCGTATATTATTAAAAAGTAAATAAATAAATAAATGACTAAGCTATTAACAAGAATAATAAAAAATGCTGCTCATCGTCATCATTTCCATCATGAATACACAAGTCCAGCGTGCTTACCACGGTCAGGAAAAGCCAAAGGCAGGAATAAACAAGAAATCTGAATAAAAATTCAGAATTTGAATGCCAGTAAGATGGCTGCGTGAACATAATAGCCATGTGTGATGCCAGTCAACAGGAGATTACACTTGTTTTGGTGAAAGAGCTGGAGGCAAACAGGCACTGTACCTGGGGGCAAAACAAACAACCAAACACTACACAAACAAAACAGTATGCTACATTTAGAAGGAACTGCAGAAAAACCATCTTTCAAATACCAATTAATGAGTTTATATCATGCAGCAAGGAAAATATTTTACCGCAATGCAAAAGTGTATTCTCTCCATGCTGTGGGCAAGGACCTTAGTTTGGATCAAAGAATAAAACTCACAAAATGCCCCTCAGAAAGAATGTTCATCACCATCCACATTTGAGATTTCCAGCTTGCTTGTTGGTTCACTTGTGACACTGAAGAGTCAAAATAAAACTTGATAAGCCCAGTGCATGTTTTATGTTCTTCATTCTAGACATTTTAGGGACAACAGTGTTAATTTTGACAAGAAATTTTGGTTCAGTTTTAGTCTTCTGAAAATTGCATTTTAGTTTTATTCACATTTTAGTCATTTAATTATTGTTTTATTATTATATATCGTTTTATTATTATATTATTATTATACAATATTTAATTATGAAAGTCTTTCACCTCAGTCTCCATCACTTTACCATAAGCTATAAAAAACAAAATGGTCACACATCTCAGAGGTTTTATCTTGCTTGAAATAGATCTTACTTTCTTCGATAACCAAACTGCCATAACCCAAATCTTACCATTTCAGACAATATACAGTATCTGATGGATTCATCTGGATGGTTTATAAGGATGCCAACCCAGATACTGGATCATCTTTGCTCCAGCATATTGCGAATCACTAGGCTTCAGAAGTCTTGACCTCAACCAAAATGCTGCTACCCAAGTTATGTTCTCTCTGTGTTAGCTAACAGTCAAACTGTGCATTATGATTATGACCTCGGTACTGACACAGCAGGCTGCCAAGGCAGCCGTCTAAACAAATGTGCCCTTTCAAGATCACAACATTCGCCTGTGTAAGGATATCTGAGTGTGCTAGGGGTTGAAAGAAATTTCCACCTGGTTTTGACCTTAGTCTCTCTATGGATGCTGATTACATCCAAAGGCTCAAGCATTTCATCTATTAAAAATAGACACTTATTAATTATGCAGAAATCGTGCACATTCTTGTTTTCAGTTGCCACCTACTTTGGTTCCATCAATGATTTTTGTTCCCATGTACAATTATAATTAGGTAAGAAAAGTTTGGTGTGTTCTTCACCTTCTCTTAAGTTGTTTCTCCTGAACCGATCATCCACAACTGGCACATCACTGGACTCAAGCTCCCAAGGGTACAAAGGTAACCTAAAACACACTGGACAGGACTTAGACGTAAAATTTGAATGATCTCTTCTCCTGACTGTTTTAAATTCTTCTCTGTGGATTTCTCCCGCTGACTTTTTTGTTTGCATGTTCCTGAAACTCAGAAGAAAGCCACACATTACCAGTGCCTTTATGGAGCCTGCACGGTCAGTTCTGAGGAAAAGAAACAGCGAATTATACTCTGATTCTTATGGTATTAATGCTACAGTTTGTTAATTCACTGTATATAATCGATGTTGCCTATAGACCGGACTGAAAATTTTTATTAATGAGTTATGGTCAGAAATTGCTTGACCATTTCGTCATATGGTCCGGAATCTGGTGCGACACGTCTGTGATTTTGCGTTTTAAATTTTGCTTTAATTACTTTCATTCTGGCTTGTTATTTATTTGGCATGAAGTCCAACTGAGTGGTAGATTTCTTAGCTCTGATGTAGCTAAGGTCAGCCAAGAATGCTGGCCAGGAATTATCCTCAGATGGATGTTCCTGTCCATGTAGTGTAGAACCCACTAGCATCAGTTTCAGGCGCATATTTTGCCTGCTGCATATTTTATTTAGCAGCAACCTGTTGAGGGATTTCAAACACGCACAGGGAACAAATTAAACTCTCGTTCAATCTCCCCGGCAGCTGCCAAAACCCATACACAGTACAATCATAACAGAGACAAATTGCTTGATACCAGGCAAGAAACACTGCATTAATATAGTTCTCCTATAGCTTCACGTCTCTCAGAGGCCTCCAGCGTACTTAAAGGAAATGTTTCTATTTCACAAGGACATGACAGAAAGATGGCATTTGATCTTTGGCTGAGTAGACAACACTGTATATGAGGCTGTTCATGTTTCTTACAGTAACAAAGAATAACTACTTATACTGAATTACACAATGTCTAGTGTTTCCTTTAGTGATGTAACATTTGGATCATTCAGTATCCTGGTAATGTGACTGCCTGTTTGCCTTTGGTGTACCTTTGACCATACATTAGAAACCAACAGAATAGTACAGAAATGCTCAGACTCCCAATGCAGATATTTAATTATGAAAAACCTAATTTTATATTGAACAAGTTTATTCAATCATCCCTATAATCAATATGTCGATTAATATACGGAATCAATCCTGAGTATATCAATATGTGTTTAAAAATAAGTAAGGATCAGTTAATTCTGTGCGAACATTCATTCAAAAATAGCCTCTGAACACCATATGTTTTATGGTAATGAACCAAATCAAAGCAACAGTGTAATGCATTTTTCATAAGTTCCACTTTTAAGTGGTGTTTCAGATTGACTAATAAGTTGATTTTTTTACATAGCCATCTATATTCTTTATTATAAACATTCCTAAATTATCTAACTGAGCATGAAATCTATTATTATTTCATGGTGTTAATGTGGTTTAACAGGATGTTACCTCAAAATTCCACTCCTTGAAGGTTTGAATATGATGCCAGTGAAATTCTGTCAGGGAATGTTGTTTAATCTTACACTCCAGCTGAATTCAAATCAATTCAGTTTTTTGTATAGAGCTTTGTAACAAAGTCTTTTTCATAGTTTCAGGTCCAAAGTCCCCAGAGAGTAAGTCAAGGGCAACTGGCAAGGAAAAACTCCTTCAGGAGGAAGAAACCTGGGGAGAAACCAGACTGAAAGGATAAGCTCTTCCTTCTCTGGCCAGCATCGGGCAGGACAGGTTCATTAGTACTATATGGTGTACAACAGTGAGAGAGTGGAACAACATGATGGACAAAATCATATTAGAAGTGGCAGTCAGGTGATCGAGTTGAAGTGCAGGTTCAGTATCTCAGGTCAGGATGGACAAGTGGCAGGGATGGAGGGTAGATCAGCAGACAGATGGGGGAATCCCTTGAATGCGGACCTCTGAAAGGAGCACCCCAGAAAAAAGGTTCTGTCGGAGAATGCTCTGCAGCCCAAAAGATCCAAAAAATCAATCAGATATTCTAGGCCCAGCTCATCCAAATCTTGGCACCCAGGATGGGTGCCAACCCAGTACAGGGCATAGTCATGCACACCCTCACACACTATGGACAATTTAGCCATGCCAATCAGCCGATAATGCATGTCTTTTCCCTGCGGGTAGAAACCGGGGTACCAAGAGGAAACCCCTGAAGCAGATTCAAGCCCCGAAGTCTGATGGTATGAGGGGACTGTACTAACCACTGAGTCACTAAGCCCCCCACAATTACGATAATACAGGATGAATACTGTCAAATTCTGGCTGCAGTATTTTGGACCAGCTGAAGTCTCTGTAACAACCAAGAGTTACACTGAGAGAACAGGGTGTTACAACAGTCCAATCTGGAACTGACAAAAGCATCATGGAAGGACAGCATTTTGTGAACCTTGGCTATATTCCTCAGATAGATGAAAGCTGCTCTAGTGATACTCCTAATGTGAGCTTAAAAAGACAAGTGTGGCTTCACCAGGACACCAAGATTTCTAACCAATATGCTTGGTTTAAGTGAGCAAGCATTACATTTTGCATCAATAAACTGATCTCGAACCACTCTAGAACCAAGTAGCACCTCCACCCAGTGGGATGTGCCTGGAGTTGCTTCCTTGGGAGCTGTCCAGGTGGTATTCTGATTAAATCAACACTTGCAAAAGCCATTTTGAGCCAATGAGAAGGACCTGAGTGTCACACCCACACTACACCAGCCTACATGGGACTTACCACGCCCAACTTCCGGTCATCATCCCCTGAATACTAACCAGCTGTGCCTTGTTAATTATCATCAAGTAGCTCCCAGCTGTGCCTTGTTAATCCCTTATATAAGCCCTGCTGTTGAGTTGGCTCCTTGTGAGGTATTGTGTTGTCTACATCATTACTGAGTGTTTCCGAATCTTGTAGTTTGCCTGTGTATGACCCTGATTGGTTCTGTTTGCTGTGTCTATTGCTGCCTTGGTATTGATCTTCTGCCTGTGACAACGACTATGTTTTCTATTCTCCCCTGGCTTTTGGAAATCCTACCTGTTCTGGTCTTGACCCTGCCTGTTTTGACACTGATTAAACTGTCTGATTCTGAGATTGGATCCTACAGTGTCCTGAATCATTACACTGAGTTTTAATGCTGTTCAGCTGGAGAAAATTATTTGTCAACCATGTCCTCATTTCATGGGGACAGGAGGTGAGAATATTGGGGGAAGAATGGAGGTAAGTTTGGTAGATAATGCTGGCTGTCGTCGTCATAACTGTGGAACTGGATTCCGTGATGATGGAAAACGGTGCCTGAAGGGAGGCAGTAGATGATAAACAGATGAGGCCCCAAAACTGAACCTTGTGGAACTCCCTGGGTAACTGCAGTACTTTCAGACCAAAAACTCTTCAACTGAACAAACTGCCTCCTGTCACTATACAATGCCTTAGACCTTGGCCTTATAGACTGAGAAGAACCAAGGTCAGCAGCACAGAGATGGTCATTAGTGATCTTGACCAGGACAGTTTCTGTGCTGTTTTAATGACAAAAATCAGATTGAAATTATTCAAAAATGTATTTCCAAGATGGGAATGAAGTTGGGAGGCAATTATTTTCTCAAGAACTTTAGAAGTGAATGGAATGTTAGATATAGGCTGATAGTTATTGAGGTCATCAGGATCTGAAGGAGGTTTTTTCAGAACAGATGTAACTGAGGCAGTTTTAGTGTGAGAGGAACTGTACCAGTAGTAAAAGAGGCATTAATCATAGTTATTATCATTGGTGTAATGCAGGCCTTAAAAAGGCTTGTGGGTATGGAATCTATGATGAATTTCATGATGTTAGGAGCCCACCTTGAGCAATGGAAAAATCGTATGGCCTGGTGAGTCATCTTTCTGCAGTTTTTCCTATGCCAGGTTGGGTATACATTAAGAGACAACAAAAGAATGTCATTGACCTATAATAGCTATCATTATTGACAGCTGTCTTATAGAAGCCATTTGGGGTTATCATTGCACTTTGTGATCGGATGACAGCCGAGAAGTCTGCGGCCATTTTGTAGAAGTTGGTCCACTCTATGGTGCGCACACTTTTCCTGAAACAATACTCCCGTATTCCGACATGATAATGCTCTTACGCACGTTACAAAGCATATTCAGGTGTGTTTTAATAAAGGCCGTGGTGAAATCAAATGCCTTCCATTGTTTGTCAATCAGATATCAACATGATTGAACAATTATGGGTAGTTCTTACACAGAGTGTAAAGTAGAAATTTAAGTATATCATATCTTTACAGGAATGAGTGGAGCTGTTCTCAAGGCATGGGGTGGGCCTATTCTTTCTGAAGTCTTAGAAACTAAAGTGATGTTCTGTGTTATTCTAATTTGTCCAGAATGAGGTGGTATTTGGTCTAATGGGCACAGCACATGATGTCAGCAATACATTTTCAATGCTATTTGAATTCCTCTGTTCCTCTGTTGATGTGAATTAATCCCCATTTCTTGAAGGATTGTCCAAGTCTAAAGGCATGGCATTTCAGCAGCTAGCATGTTGGTCTTACAACTCCATGGCTGCGGGCTCAGGCCGATTCCATTTCAGCCTATTTAGGGATGGCATCAGGTTTTTGTGGGTTTCCCTTGGTTGTCCTGCGAATTCCTTGCTGTGAGAGTGTGAGTCCCTGTTAAACTGGCCCTGAAGAGAGAACTGCTGCACAGCCTGCTGCCATAAACACTTTCCCAGTGCTGTTTCTTTAGACCCCACAGAGTTCTGTTAACTCACAATGAGGCAACCAAACTGCTGGCTATTAGTGAAGTCCACTTAACAAGAGAAAGCTGATGAGTATTTAGGTTTAGGTTGGGCGTAGCGGGTAAAACTGGTTTGGTTGGTCTGGCTGGGCTGGAACTGAGCAAGTATTTACATTGGATAGATGGATTGATGAATGGGTAGATAGATAAACAATGCTGTATAAAACAATACTTATTACTTCATATTTTTGAATTTTTTTTCCCCAAAAAAGAGCAATAACATTTGTTTTTATTTCCATCTCTATGCAATGTTGCTATGCTGCTACAACATGATAAAGATTTTTATGGACACACAGGCTCAAAGAAGCAGCATGTTGAAGCATGAATTTTGCCCTCTAGCCAGGATAAAATCATGAAGATGAGGAAAGCTTTTCCAGCATGCCTTCGGCATATTATAACCTTTCGAACCCAGACTTTATTATCACTGCACTGCAGGCGTGTGAGCAAAATCTGCCATTGCACAGTCGTATTAATATATCCTCACATTTGTCTGTGGTTCATGTGTCAGCGTGCAGTAAAGACCATAATTACAGCCCCCCGCCTCCCCCTTGATCTGTGGTACATGGGTCAGCGTACAGTAAAGACCATAATTACAGCCTCCCGCCTCCCCCTTGATCTGTGGTACATGGGTCAGCGTGCAGTAAAGACCATAATTACAGCCCCCCGCCTCCCCCTTGATCTGTGGTACATGGGTCAGCGTGCAGTGAAGACCATAATTACAAGCGCCATGTACACCTTGACCCGTGTGATCTCAACAACTCGAATGATGGTATGGTGGGGGAACGACTCACAATCATGTCCTGACATGTCTTGATGTGTCCTTACATGTCCTGATGACTCACAGACATGTCCTAACATGTCCTGGTGTGTTGCTGTGTGTCGGGACTGACTACAGGGTTTTAGCCCCACGAGAGGTTAAATACCTGGGACTCCCCATCAGCTTTTCGAACTGAAGAAGCCTTTCAGATAAGAAGTGACACGTCTTCAAGAACATAAAAGAAGTCCAGTTGCCTTTGACTCAAGCACTCAAGACAACCATGACCTGGATGACTGAGAACCTACACAGATTTATGGCTGTTAGATGAGAATTTTTATCTGGGTCCTAAAAATGTCACTTTAAGTTTGTTTCAGTGGTGATTAAAGTCAAAATGTATACCAATTAAATCCTAAGACCCACCATGTTGCTCGGGCCTGAATTTGTTAACAGGAGCTTGATAGGATGTGTATGGAGGGCATGTACAATTCGCACATCTTAATCCCTATAAAAAACCAAATAATATAGAGCTTTCTATTATGAGGTTTTTATTTGAATTCAATTTGTCATTTAGTATACAGAGGAACACATTTAGAAAGGTGTCATGTGACTCCTACAGCCTGTGCAATAATGTAAAATTTGTACATAAAATTTAAATTTCCTGTTAAATTGTACATTAGTGGATGATTTTATATTTTTTATTTATTTTTTTTTCTTGGGATTGATCACCAGGGCTGCCCTCTGTCACACCAGTGGATGGTCTAATATTTGGAGGTGCTAATCCTTATCCCAGGTACCCCAGTGCAAGCTGGAGGTCACAGCTCGATGATGCCAACACAACCACATCATCAGAAAAGAACAAAGATGTGATCCGGAGGCCACTGAACTGGATGCCTTTCACCCCTCGTCAAACACCCCCTGGTGTTCTGATTTAACAGAATCGGTGACATAGGGCAGCCCTGGTCGAACACCCCTGGTGTTCTGATTTAACAGAATCGGTGACAGAGGGCAGCCCTGGTCGAACACCTCTGGTGTTCTGATTTAACAGAATCGGTGACAGAGGGCAGCCCTGGTCGAACACACTGGAGAGATTACATGTCTCAGCTGGCCTGGGAAAACTTTGGTATCCTTCTGGGGAAGCTAGAGGAGGTGGCTGGGGAGAGGGAAGGCTGGTCATATCTCTGCTTAGACTGCTGTCCCTACGACCTGGACCTGGATAAGTGCTGGAAGATGGATGGATGGATGGATGGATGGCTGGCTGGAAATAAAGAAGAACTTTTGGCTCTGTGAGTGTTTGAGCCAGAATTTATTTAGATCTCCCTTTTCACATAGTATAAAAAATATGACAAAAACAAAAATTCTCCTACATAATTCCTTTTTAAATAAAATAACATAGAAAAGGTGTGCATCAGTGACAGGTGGGCTCCTTAATAGTAAATGCATGCAAAACCACTTCAAAGCCTAGGATATTTTTATTGTGATGCATGCAGTGATCTGCACTTAGATATTTATTATTATGGCAAATATGAGCATTTCAAATTCTCACCAGAAGCTTTAAAAAGTTCTCTGCAGGTACCTCAACTTTATTCTCTGGTCCATTGTTACAAAACACAAGAATATGGGAAGAATCAGCACAGAGAGAGTCTGGTTCCATTATTTGCTTCTTCATGAAATCAGCAACACCACACAGTCAAAACGTATTGGAATGGAGACAACAGTGTGATGACCATCTCACCCTGTACAAAAGAGGTATGTTCTGTACTGGGGCAAGAAACAACACTGATCTCAGTGCTCAGACTCTACGTGATGCCAGTGTGGCTGCGACAATTCCACCAAAAAAAGGCAACAATGAACATCAAGTTAAATAATTTAAAACACAAATTAACTTCTTATAATAACATTACTAATGGGAGCAGAAAGAGCAACACAACACAAAAGGAACATGTCATTTAAGGCTGAACATAAGCTATCCAGAAATGCAACGACTGTGTATGTAAATTAGTTATGCAGTTTAATCAATTGACGCATTGATAAAAATCCTTGTAGCACTTTGCTACAACACTTTCAAAGGAATTATCATTTCCCCAAACCACCCACCAGGAAAATCTTAATCGTGGTGCATTTTATGAACATCGAGGTTATTTATAGATGGATGGATTTTTTCCAGTATTTAATGGTTTCAGTTTAATTTTCAAAACTTGATATATTCAGTTTACATTCAATAAAAAAGGATATAGGACAAAGATTCTTATACTAAAATATCTGAAAGGAAGATGGGATGTTGTTTACAGGGAGCAATTAATGTGCAAATACAGACCTGGGATTCAACTGGGTATAGTGGGTAAAGATGGGATAACATAAAAATAATGATGGGAAATGAAGCCAGTGATATGGAAAAAAAATCAATCATATCAACTACACAGCAAAATAACAATGAGACCTATCCATCAACAGAATGTTTGAAAGCTCAGCAATGATGAAAAACAAAGCATTTCAAGCCAATGAAGCAGCTGTAAATGTCACAAGCAATGCAGGCCCTGCTCTGTTAGATACGGGCTTGATTAACGGGCTTGAGGGGCCACAGCTTAGGCCTCAGTGTGTATTGTTTTGTGTGTACCTCTGTGAAAAGAGTTTATTTTAAAGAGCCAGCTATCGAGATGATGGCTAACACTGACAGCTTTTTCAGAACAGGCTTTAATGAAGGATGTTGCGGCTTCTGTACAGGCTGTGTGTGTGTGTGTGTGTGTGTGTGTGTGCTTTACTTTTAAACACTTCCTTTGCTAAAATGGACATTCATTTTATCAACATGTTACCCAACTTCCTCCCTTTGTCAAGCAATAAAGTGTATAGTGTTCAAGGTCTCCTGAAGGGTATTTATGATTTTATGCCATGTTTTGATATTTACGAATTTATTTATATATTCAAAGATTTCATTAGTGGTTACAGTCAAACATTTCCAATAATCATGCAATGCAATGGGGTCTAAGCTATATTTTACATAACTTTACAGCTATTGTCTTCTATGTAGACTTTCGTTTAAACGATATCACGAACTGAACAACCAAGATGCAGTCTGAGAAAGTGTTCAGAAATCGTCCATGTTGCTGCCAAAAGTTTGTACTGAAGTGGTTCTAGGAAAAAATAATAGCCACACACATATGTGTATACGGCCTGTCACTTCCCTGAGCAAATCCACTTCTTGACAACTGCAATAACTCCACTGTATGTTTACATTAAACTACTGTATGAGTTTGAATCAAACTGTGATATTGTGATAACCATTCTGTATTGAATGTTTACAGTGCACCTGGTGTTTACCCTACACTGTCATATTTATTCTAATATTTGTATTCATATTCATTGTCTTCAAGCTAGTTCCACCTCACTTGTCTGTTTGTACCTCAACTGTACTGTGCTCGGTGTTGAGTTTGCGTTTACCAGTTGCAGAGAAGGACATGCAGAGTAAGATTTCCTTTCTACAGTGAACATGACAAACTCTCTTGAATCTCTTGAGTGGGGAAAGCTCTGTGATTGGTTGCTGACAGCTCATTGGTGGAGCTCTGGGGGTAAGGGAGGGCAGTGCTTTGGTACCTCCCTCTTTGGTCTTGGGGTTCAGGGCCTGAGGACCAGCAATATGGGCTCCAAATGATAACGGAGACCCACTTTTAACAAAGTGTTTGCAAGTTTGTTTTATAATAAAGTATCTTGTGTGGGGTGTCAACCATGACTAGCTTGTTATTTGGACAGGGAAACTATATTGTGGTGTTGAAAGGATCTCTTAACATCCACCTGAGGAGACAGCGGAAGTAGCCAGCCGACTTACGCAATGAGTTCAGTAACAAACGCAGGTAACCTGGCAGGCCTGTCTGCATCCTGGCTAACAACATTGAAAGCCAGTGCAGACATGCATATGCATATTAATACTGCGAAATATACATCCAACTGCTTATTCAGGACAAGTTCATGGCTGTCCCAGAGAGCATCGAGCGCCAAGCAGGGAACAATCTCTTTTCAGGACACATCACTTATTACCATCACTTTGTAATACCATATCGCTCATCTCTTAATGTATGCCAAATTACTGATGGAAAAGTACAGAAGAGAGGTAAGAACTGAATGTGTCTTGACTGGAAGTTCATCTTCACTACCCAGCAGGAATACTCCTAAAAGTCATATACATAAATGATGACGAAATGAGTCGACTGCATAGTAGGGTCCTATTATAAAAGCAGAGGTCAACAAAGTTTTATTGTAATCTACTTATGGCTGGCATCCACTTCAGAAAAGTGGCTGGGAGGCATCAGTTATGGTTCTCATATAATCGTTTCCATGGTCACTTGGCCTTCTGTCACAGATGAGAACCTCTTCTGTCAGTGTCAGCTCACACATCTCTACCAAAGCTACTGCTCCAACACTAACAGCTGTCACAAGGCTCACTGACAAATTTAGGATCTCATGCCTGTCTCGAGAAGGTCCCTGTTTAAAATCCCATGGGCAGCACTGTTGGACCCATGTGTAATGTCCTTAATCCCCAAAACTGCTCCAGGTGCAACAGAAAAATGGCTGATCCTTTGCTCTTAACCCCAAGCTTCACTCTCACTTGCATATTTGTCTCATAGGGTGAGCAAAAACCATAGAATTCCTATGTACCTGAATTTGTACGCGTAAGAATAGCTAAAGAGAGGTCGTACTGCTAGTTATATAAAGAGTTAAAAAGAGCACGTTTTTCCTTTACTATAAAAATGAAATACTTCCTCTGACAGCAGTAGAATACTCAAATCGTGGATGCTGCTCCACATTAACTTTTAAAGAATAAAGAGGTGGGCCAGCTTATTTAACTACCTTTGAGGACCAAAAGGTTTTTTGTTTTCATTTGGAGGCATTAACCTCCTTTGGAACTGCTTTATAGCACATTTAACAGCTGTCATTTTAATGCCGCTTTTAGCCATGATGATGCAGATCTCCATGGCTCCATGGGATGGTAAAGTAAGGCTTCTCTCTGAAAAGGGGGGTGAAGTGAGGCAATACCACACACAGTAAAAACAACATGCTGACGATCACTATATGGTCCCCGAGCTGTCAAAAAAACAATTACGTGTAGGGAAGCCACCCAGGGGCCCAAAGAAGCATCCATTTGGTCAGCCAAAGGCATAATTGTGTGTAAATCTCTCCATGAGCAACTGAAGAAATCCTCATACATCAGATTAAATCTGACTCCATTTAACTTACATTGAAGAATCATTTTATAACACGTTCGCAATGATTCAATGATCTCTAGTCAATTTAGGGATGGTCTGATAATATCTAGGCTTGTCTTTACTCTCACCTAACTCTTGTGTCAGGTGTTTGGTGTCAAGCAGAGTTTGCCCTCGGCCAGTTAAGCAAATAGCTATAGTACAGTGTGAAACCAAGATTGCGGTTCAGGGACTGCAGAGAAACTACCAAGAGATGCAGGCTCAGCATGTTTGGTCCAGCTGGCTCAGGGACCACTAGGTTCAGGGACTGTGTAGCAGCATGCTTCCCTAGTCTGGCTCAGACACTGAAACAGTTTATCTGATGAGTTCAGCTCAAAGACTGGATGAAATCATCAGCTTGTTTGACTTCATTAGTGACACAGTATGTCAAACTTTGTCAACTCAGGGGCTGGTGAGAAATTCCAGTTAGCTTGACCAATGCAGCTCAGGGACTGTAGTGTGGTTTGTCTGATAGATTCACCTCAGAAGCTGGACTGTGAGGCTGTCACTTCTGTGTAATATGGTGTAGCTTCTCACCTCCAGTTTAATTGACTAGAATCCAGGAATTTCAATAAGACCACCATGAAGAACTCAGCAGCACTAACAATTTCAAACAAGAATTACATTTTCAGAACATAATTTGGCACAATGCCCATCATTTGGAATCCAGACAAAGTATAGAAATCGGCACAAGTAGTCAATTAATTAGCAGTACAAAGAATCAACATAATACATACCCAGCAGTAAGTGGAAGGGCACCTTGGCTGCAGGCTACTAAGTACAAGCTGCACATAGTAGTTGTACTAAACACAGAGATCCATGCAAGAGCCCTGGCTACAGAGTGACTATTTATGACAACACATAGCAGGAGCGCTAATCACACCATACCTATAAACACTCTGGCTACACATGATAAGTGTACTAACCACACAATACTAAATGAGGACTCTGGTTATTCCCAATTATGCCTACACATAGTAAGTGTACTATTCAATTCAATTTTATTTATATAGCGCTTTTAACACGGAGCGCGGTCACAAAGCGCTTTACATAGTCTCAGGCCCACAGTCCCCAGAGAGTAAGCCAAAGGTGACAGTGGCAAGGAAAAACTCCCTCAGGAGGAAGAAACCTTGGGAGGAACCTGACTCAGACCAGCACCGTGCAGGACAAATTACTTAATACAAATCAGAACAATAGATACAAAAGAGCAAGTCCTGTATCAGTCAGGGGGACAGCGTGGTCTTGGAGGTTGCAGTCCAGTGATCAGAGCAGGCTTGGTGGCTCAGAAGGAAGCAAGCTGGTTAGACAAGACAGCTGAAGTGGAGGGAGGGTGCTGTGGGCCAGCAGACGATATGAGGATCTCTTGAATCTGAGCCTCCAAGGGAAGAACCCCATAACAGGGGGGCACGGGGGAAAGAGAATATGTATGAGTGGAGCAGTGATTTAAGGTTGCAGAATAATGGGCAATAAAAAATTAAACAAAATAGCAAGGGCCCCGGCATGACTATATATGGCAACATAACTATGAGGGAGAGACCAATGGGGACACAGGCATGAGGAATCCTTGAACGCCAGCACT
>JAACJT020001637.1:0-14379 GCA_009936485.2 Gymnarchus niloticus | reverse complement strand
GATCTCCACCTTGTTATTCTCCTTCATCCAGACTTTCAGGCTGGCCTTCACACACACTCACCCAGATCTCCACCTTGTTATTCTCCTTCATCCAGACTTTCAGGCTGGCCTTCACACACACTCACCCAGATCTCCACCTTGTTATTCTCCTTCTTGCAGCGTGTAGCCAGCTGGTCCAGGTGCATGGTCACCTCACTCTTCAGCTCAGCTGTCTTGTCCTTTACTACTACATGCATCACATGACCCTTCTGGACGTGGGCTTCAAACATGGCAGACCAGGGAGGGTACATGGTGGGCTTCGTCTGCTTATATACCTGTCCCTTCTCTGCTGAGATAAGTGGCGATATATAAGGCAATTATCATTAGACAATTTTTGATCATGATCATGTCTCATAACATACACTTTTTTGACTATTGCTGATTTCCCGATTCTTTGATATCTAAATTCACACTCCATAATATGTTCCTGATTTCTTGAACATCATCCTCCTATTTCAAAACAAGGCCTATTTCTACACAAGCCTTTACGTGTAGGGCAGAGCGACTCAGAGATTCATGCTGTTGCTTCACATCTCCAGGGCTGGGGGTTCAAATCCCACCTCTGCCTTAGCTGTCTTCAGAGTTGGTGTGCTCTCCCGGCGTTCCATGTGTCTCCTCTCACATTCCAAAGGCATGCTGATATGCTGACAGGTTTTTCTAAGTTACCCGTCGTACATAATGTGGCTGTACCCTGCATTGGGATAGCACCCCATCCAGGGTGTCCCCTGCCTTCTGAGACAGACTGCAGGAGTACAGTGTGAATGAAGACCTCTGCTTGCCACATTAGCTGGCAGGTTCCCAAAAAAACACTTTAATGGCTTTTAATGACGTGCGGACAAGACATAAATGGTCAGCAAATGAAAGCTAATGAAGCCTGTTTAGATTTAACAATGCTGAAATAATTCTAAAAACATTTATGCACTCAAATATTATCACATTCTCGTTTCATTTTCAGATTGGTATTCATGTGATGGTAATTTCCATACCTTAGCATTTCAGACAGCTAACGGTTTCATTAGTGCACGAGTATGGATTCCAAGGCTGATATTCACTGCCATTTTTTTTGGAATGTTAGGAACCTCAAAGTGTCTGGCCTGATCTGTGCTAAATGTTAAATCAGGTGAGAGGCTGCTATAAAGTAGTGATGGATGGGAGTATCCCGAACTTCCAATCAATGCTGGTGTTAAATGAGGCTTCAAAACCTGAATTACAAATCAGACCATGGGTTTTAAAGCCTCATTTCTGCCATCACAACTACAAAGGGCTGACATGACACAGATATAACACAGCACAGATGCTCTACGCACCAGTTTCCACACACTCCTTCATATACACAGCGCAGTACGGGCTCAGGACCTCTTCATGGTACACGAGGCCAGGGTCCATCTCGAAGCTGGAGAAGCTAATCTTCAGGACGGCTGTCATGGCGCCTCGTTCAGGGTCTGGAGAAGCGTGACGGCAGCAGACATCACACGTGCAAGATTGAAAATAAGAATGACTCTTAGCTGAACAACTTGTGAATATTAATAAAAACATAAGAATAGCATTTGCATAACCGGCACACATATGCAAAAATGTACATACTTTTGAATAATTATTAAGAAGACTAATCTCAAAATACTTGTATTAAATACAAAAATGCAGGATATCAAAACGAAAGCTAGGTGCTAATCATTCAAGTTAGCAAAAACAAGCTTCTTGACTCACTGGCCAAAGCTTTTTTCCCCCACTGAGCCTCAAATGAGAACGTGTCTCCAGAAAGGTATGCGAGTTGTACATTTTTGTATGACTATCCTGTACGTGGTCATATAGTGTATTAGCTCAGGGTATGACAGTCTGCTTGACATCTGACACATCTGTCGTCTACAAATGATGAAACTTGTTAGTTCTGCTGTAAAGATACTCTTTACTACGATCTGTACTGCCCCGGCATCGATGTGACGTCACATTAATGAAGAGACGTGTAAGTTTTATGCTTGTTATTGGCTAGGCCTAAATTTCTAGTGTTATGAAAGATTTTTTTTTTTATTTTTCATTTTATGGAAGTGGTTGGACAAAATGTTAGTTTGACCACGTGTGTGTGTGTGTTTCAGGCGGGGTAATTAGGCTGAGGGGGCCTTATTGCGCTGATGCCCACGGGCCTGTAGAAACATGCCCAGCTCCTTACGAAGGCAGAACTTGGTGATGGAGGATTGTAGAACGCTGGGAGGGCACCAATGAGCTCACTCCCCCAGTAACAGGTGGCAGGGGGGCCAATTATTATGGGTTTAGCTGTGGGTGATCCTGCAAAAGAGAGCCTTACAATAAGCTCTTTGATAGAACTGAAGCATTATTATTAAAAACACCCGCCCTCATCCCCGACCAAAACACCTGCCAGGACACTATTCAGAAGAGCCAAACCCGGATATGACTACGTACGTGTTTTTATTTCTATATATTTTTTGTTCACAGTGTGTCTTGTCTAATGTTTTGCGGTATGCATGTGTATTTATGCACTTATACACTAACTACTGCACACCTCCGAATTTCCCTTTTGCCTAAAATCTATGGAGCCACAGTCTTGTCTATATATAGATAAGGTTAATTTATCGTCATTCCACAAAGCACAAGACCACGGCAATCAAATAATGGCTTTTCTGGAAACCTGGCACAAGGTCAAGGAAAAAAGGGAAAAAATTAGCTTGAAATAAGAACCAGATAAATAGCTAATTTGAACAACATAATGTACACGATGTATGTGGTCCGTGCGACGGCACGGACCTTAACGCAAGTATCAGCTGAGCCTCACGTCTGCCTGCGCTGCGGAGCAGAGAAACGCAGCCGACCCGCCACACGTTATCATCTTTATAAAAGGACTTCCTGTGAGAGCCTGCTCTCAGAACAGCTGTGTATGAGTGAGAAGGAAACCCACAGAGTGAACCTGCTATTAATAAAGTATGTAACACAATACTCTGGACCGGGAATTCTTCTGGAGATCATACCCCCCCACACGCACATACACATCATCCATGATTCAAAATCCAAACTCAAATACATTTCTGAAAAGTCAATAGCAAACAAGAAGTATCTGAGGCTTTGAAAAATCATATAAGTTGGGGGGGAGAGAGGTATTTATCTTATAGTTTATGCAAAGATGTCTAACAGTGTCGAGATATGTTCCCAGAACAGCTATATATCTGCATACACATAGAACCACCAAGCATTTACAAAGAACCACACACACAAAAGCCACTCTTAGACACACACACTAGCAAATGCTTTACAAATTCCACCTTTACACTACAACAGGCTGAATCCAGAATGCCAACACTCCTCTTAAATAAAACTAACGGCATGGAGGTGTAAATACCATGGGGGCAGAGAGCTGTGGAAACCAAGGCATTTCCCTTCAGTGAGCATGACAGAGCGCAGGCTGATGTCATCGTATTATTACATTACAGTTGAACAGAAACACAAAACATAACCACATAAACAAAAGACACATGCTTCAGCACCCAGTGGTGTTCTAGATACAGACTAAACTAAATCCAGGCAACAGTTTATCTCATACAACTACCAAAATAACCAAGCACACATCTCGATAAACTTTTACATTACAGTAATGAAAACGGACGTGTAAGACCTTCACCAGAATATGAAAGAGAAAACAACCCAAATATCTTCCTTGTTTTGACACATGGATATATAACCAAATTTGGAGACATAGCGGCCCTGCGGTAACGAGTGCTGGGCACGGACGTCTGATGGCTACACGCCATGTGAATCTGCCCTCATGACACCCACATATACAGTGTACTGAACAAAGTCAACGTGTGGGGAAAGCCTCACACTCCTTCAAAGTGCCCTGCTTTCAGATTTTGCCTTCATTACCCACTTTAAAGACGTTCGTAAGCCTTTTGTAGATTTGCAATCTGATAAAATCTTCACAGATGTGACGTAATCAAATACAATACAAAACTAACTTCACTGGAATTCTGTATGGCTATTAATGGAATGCCACCTAACCACCATGAACTAAATTGTACATGAGGGCAGTATTAGTAGCACATTAATATGAATGCACTATGAGAGCGTCAATATAGTTTTACGGAGCATTTGTGAAACCTAAGCTTTTCGATCCCAGTTCCACTGAGATCCTGTTCTGTTTAGCCAATCAGATGAGACCAATGCCTGCTGTATGTAAAGTCATCATTTTTTCAGAACAACTTCTCTGAATTGCACCAAGCAGGATGATGAACAGAATCAGGTGACATGGGGATGGGAATGAAAATGAGAAACAGAGAGCGCTGTGCCAGCATCATGACAAGGATTAGACGAAAGACGGATATCGGAACCGCAAACAATTTATAACAAGTCTATAAAGGAAGGTGCCCTCCTCCTCATGAAAGGCAAACACATACATCTAGGATAGAATACCGTTAAGTGCATGAATCGATGCTTTTGAGAAACTTAAAAGCAAACCCAAAAAGTACCAGAAAAATACACGTTCCTGCATCCCTGAATTTATTAACATTTTGCATCCAAGTTTTCACTCAGACTGGAAGAATGAATATCAACTTTTCTGTTTCTGTATGCTGTTTTCAATTTGGGTTATTCAAGCCTAGGCTACACACGATCCTCCAAATGCGTCTTCTTGACCTTCTGTCTTCTGACAGAGATTTGTCTTATCAAGCTTCTTAATGTTTTGTTATTACTTCTTGTTAACATCCCCAGCACCAAGCTACTTAACATTAGCATATAACCAATAATCCCATCTAGGGTGAACCCACCCCAACCTTGTGCCCTGTGCTGCCTGGGATAGGCTGCAGCATCCCCCAACCCTGAACAGGATAAGCGATAAAAAGATGGATATCACCAATGCCATAATGTAGACACAAGACATTTCACTTTGTACAATTATGGGAATGACAGTCTTTGCAATGTACTAAAGCATTTTTAATGGTTCTCTAGACACAGGTTTATTTTGTTGGTCTGGAAAGGTTTTATTTTTCCCCTAAATGATAATGAGAACAGTATAACCAATTTTCGTGAGTGCGTGTATGCGGGTAAGAGACCCATGATAGACTGACATCCCCATCCAGGGTGCACCCCTGTCATGTACCCTGGAGAGGCTACAGACATCTTTTGGCCATTTCCAGGATTAGCGACTGGAAGACGGATGGATATTATACCAACAATCAAATAAATGTTCGGCACGCAGAATTGCCCACCCGAGGCTAAAAACATTACAGTTTAAAAACACAAAGCACAAATACCAAAGTTACACTCTTATTGCACAATATATGAACGTTATTTTTTACATATTGAAACTGTTTAAATGCATATACTGTACCCAGGAAAACGCAACTTCAACTTTTCAGAACGCCATCTCAAAATCTATCTACTGATGATACAACACCTATCTAAAAGGTGGGTAGTTCAAACACCTCTGAGTCCTTTCATCTCCATCAAAGAATAGTTTAAAGGTCAGGCACTGAAACCATCATCACCGATGACCTTTCAAAGTGTTTATAGGTCCAAAAGGCCATTCAGGACCAGAGATCAGTCACCTTATTGAAAAATCTGCACTGTTCATCGCATGGTGGAAGCACAGAAAGAAACATGCTTTGTTAAAGCAGACAGCAGAACACTTGCCTCAGAACATCACTGCTAGGATTTATAATCCTCACTTCTCGCAATAGTAGAAGTCAGGATCTGGACCAGGACATTCAGCCTCCCTGCACTACAGTGTCATACCTGTTTTTGGCCTGAAATATCACCGTAAGGATCGAGTCACTAAGTTCTTCTCCGTATCAGTTCTCCACACGCAGGTGAAGTGCTATACGCTGGGTCTGGGCTTTTGGGATCAAGGGTTGTAGGTCATGGTGTCATAAAATCATCGTCATATGGAGTACCCAATTACCAAGCAAAAGGCTTGGCCAAGTGAAATTTGAACTGGACAAAATGCACTCAATATAGATTTTTACTAATATAAAATGGACAGCGACTATCCAGTGGAATCACTGATGTTCTTTTAACGTGTTCAGAGAGATGAAAGAGGCTCCGCTCAGTAAAACAGATGGTCCCTACAGCCTTATAGAAAGAGAAAATAGAATGTGAAGGATTTGACTTTGCACCTTAATGCACATTAATCATAGAAATCGGCTATGGTTACATGAACTTTACAGTGTCCTTTAAGCTATTTAAATCTAAGTTTACAGAACTGGAGTGTATGAGAGCCTCACATGGCATTGCAATTTTAGAAGTGAGATGTTTGGAGGCTTGTTTCACATCATGTTAGTAAGTTCAGTCATTCTGAACATCTGCCTCGCTCAGTCAGCGGACTGACAAACAAGAAAGGACGAGAAGAGGAAGCCAAGAGCGAAATGCAGACATGGATGTAAATCATAAAGAAGAACCATGAGAAAGACTTACCTTAAAAAGTGTGAAATGAAGAAACCGGAGTTAATAAGCGGTGTCCCTGATCCCTCATGTGTCAGCTCTCCAATAGCCTGTCCTGTACCAGCAAACGGGGGATAACGTTCCCGTTACCTCCCTAACGTTCCCGTAACGTAGCCGCAACGTTGTCGGTCTGTCGCCGGCACGCCCCTTTTAAATGGCTTCGGGGGGGCGGCGGCGGGACAGAAGTGACTTCAGATAAAACTCCGCTTAGCAGCGAATTACAGCGGCTTGATGAAGACTGGAATCATGTCATTCATGGATCTGTTCAGCATAATCCATATTCATCCTGATCCAGCATTAATCTCATTTTTAATTTAGGCAAATATCACATACAAACCTTCAGAAATGTACTTGGTTTTTTCTATTTCAATATATTTTTAATGTGAATAAAAAGTTTTGTTTTGTTTTTTTTTTTTTTTTTTGTAGTTGTGTCACAGTGGGGTTTCGGTATTGAACTAAGTTTAACTGGACCTAAATATGTAAAGTACCAACAACACACAACAGGGCCCTTCAGCTGTGATTCTAGAGGTCGTCCAGTCCAGTGTTTCCTTAACTTTATTAGGAATTATGTTCATATTTAGTAGCCCAGCACATTTAGGACCATTGATCCATAGATGGCAAAAGAAGTCGTTTACATTTCCCCTGGATTCAATTAACATGAAATTCTCACAGCCTCAGGTAGTTTTAATTAATAAATGAAAATGAAACCTATATATTTGTTTTCTATTTGATGTTTGCATTTGTGATTTCAGTGCTCAGAAAAGCTGGCTAGCTGTTAAATGTGTGCTACCATGAATCTCCCAGGAGGTTTGCCAACAGCTAATTGGGTTAGTAATTGATATGCACACAAAGTTTGTCCCACTTCAGACTATGATGAAATATTGCACGTCAAGTAACACACATCTTCAAATATTTTTGAGTCTATTCATAGAGCATCATGATGACTTTGCCAGTACAGAGTTAAATGTTTTATTTTCGCAGATAGAAGGTCTACTGTATGTTCAATGTTGTTATTAAGGCTAGGACTAAAGTTTGTTGAAAACAATTACACATTTCTAAAATGCCTGTACTGTGTGGTTGTGTTAATGAGTGAGTGTGTGACTGTGCCCTGCGATGGGTTGGCTGTGAGGGGTTGGTCCAGAGTGTACCCCCCCAACACACACACACACACACACACACACACACACACAAATCCAGTGTAACAAGCTGACAGAATGACATGATTGACTTGAGTAACACAGTTCATAGGGTACTGTCACGAACACTCAGGCAGGACCCAAGTTCAGGTAGGGCTCTTTAATAGAGGTCAAAACCAGGGAAGACCAAAAGCCAAACAGACAGACAGGAGCTTCGATGCCAAAGGGGGGTATTCAAAAACCGTAGTCAAGACAAGCAGGGTCAAGATCAGAACAGACAGGGTTTCCAGGAGGCCAAGGAGAATGCAAAACGTGGCTGTGGTCATGGGCAAAGGTCCAAAAACCAGAAGAGCAATCAGAACAGCAACCAATTCGAAAGAGACAACAGGCAAAGATCATACACAGACAGTCTTCAGAGATCATTCACCTGTTCAGCCAGAAGTTGGTATAAACACACAATACCTCACAATGAGGCAAACACTTGGCTGGGCTCAAGCAGGGTCCATTCACCGAGACACAGCTGATCAGAATTCTGGTTATGATGCTCTGGAGTAGGTTGGGTGTGGGCGTGGCTGACTATCCTGGCTAGGCTTGAGCGTGACAGGTACCTCAAGCACACAATATTAAGAATTTGAATTGTGTTTATTTGATATTGATGTCAAAACAGGTGATGTTGAAAACGTCACCCCTTCCCATCCCACCTCCTCCAGCTCATAAATCATTTAAACACTGGAACGTGAAAACAATACTGGCAGAAAAATACTTAGAAGCTGAAATTGTGTGAGAACAGCCATACTAAATAATCGTAAAACAGATTTAAAACAAAGATGTAAAACTTTATTTAGTTTGTCAGTTTGGTAGAATCGAACATTTTAATTCAAATGTATCATTCATATAGGCTAAACAAACCCCCATATTTCATTATGATTAATCTGCAGTCTTCTGTAAAACAGAGCACTACAATCTTGTTTTGTGTTTATATTTCCTCATTTCCTACAAGACAGTTCAGATTTCGGATACTTCTGACCACACACGTTTAATCATCTCCATGTGCCTTGACGTCACAGGATTTGAGGGAGGTATGATTCAGACCAAATCTTCAAATAGGTACAATAAAACATCATCTCGTCTTGGCCATGGGAACCGCTTAATTCCTTCATATAGTTTACTTTGATGACTTGCTGACCTCTAAAATGACCCTTGGGTATATTTCATTACCATATTTAAAATCACACCACTGTCCAATGAAATCTGGATGCTCCCAATGAAGTTTTGCCTGCTTGCTGTTGTGCTGAGACAGTGCAGTGATTGTGGGCTGAACTCAAAGCTGAATTGTAACAATGGCACTCAAAAATATGCTTTATTGACCAAAGGCAACTGACATCACATTAAGTGATCTCTCCTTGTGCTACTGTGAGTGTCTGGTGGAGGCCCTTTCTTTCACTGCCTTGTTGCTGGGTTTTCCTGCAGTATAGGCTCTTTTTCACCTTTTTTCCTCTCACTCAGATCCTGTCTTCACATTCCTCTGCCTTTTCATTTCATGCCTCACCTCTCATTGCATGTTTCAGTACGTACGGTGCCGTTTCTGAGGGAATCGAATCACGATGTCACCTGTACTGCTCTTGTTTTTCAGCTGATAACAACATCATTTGTTGAAAATTATGAGAAGTTTTATAACTAAGAACAAGAAATCGCTATCCAAAATATAAAATCCTTAACATTACATAAACAATTAAAAATATGCTGATCAATATGAACCCAAATGCAGTCTATGAACTGCATTACCCATGCTTGGCAACACAGTTGACATTTTGACATTTGCTTAGTTGTATAGGGGCTTTCCCCTCAATGACTTTGTTAACACATGAAACAACTAAGCTAAGCAATATCATGACTTTTAACGTATAACACACGATTAAAAAGCCTTGTTTGCGTCTGTGCAGATTATTTTTTTAGAGCAATGAATAAATATTAATGCAGTAATGTATGCTTTTTAAATGTTTATTTTAAAACTCAGATCGGCTCTTTGGAAAAGCGTACCCTGAACAAAATAGTAAATATAAGCATATCACGAAAAATTTATTCTAGGTGAACAGCGGCACAAAAAAAAAAAAAAAAAAAAAAATACTCTAAGACTTTTCTTTTGAAGCTGAACGACCCGGAAGCGTGTCGTTGGGTCGCCGTGACGTATGGGCGGTTTCTGGGTCAGCTGATTGTGTTTCTGTTCCGGGTTAAATGTAAAGATATCCGCTGATAATCAGGCAGGAAGCATACCTGAAAGTTACTGTCTAGTTGATTATTATGAAATATCACACAATCCAGTTGTAGCTCTGCATACCGACGCTAGCATTCGGATTGGAAGAGTAAAGGTAGCCACGTGATTACTTATTTGCTTAACTACACATCATTATTTAACGAAATTAGCTAGCAGTTAGTTAATGTCATGCAGTATGGGCAGTATTGTTTTCATGTATTTAACTTTAGGTCTCGCAGGAGGTTTTTTTGTGTTTGTGTTCTGTGTGCTCTTAGCTGGATGGTAAGGGCCTTTGCTTCGCGGTGCTGAGGGTTGACCATGTAACTGTATACAGTAAATATTAGCTATTAAGATCATTTTCCGTGCAGATCAGCGAAACCAGACCAGCTGAGTAGCTTCCTAGGGGTTCAGATGTGAATTTTATGACACTCCTGTCTGACCAGCTTACTGCTTTCTGAGCCATCGAGCCTACTCTGATTACTGGACTGCAACCGGCAAGACCCTGCTGTCCCCCAGACGGATACAAGACCCTGCTGTCCCCCAGACTGATACAAGACCCTGCTGTCCCCCAGACGGATACAAGACCGTGCTGTCCCCCAGACGGATACAAGACCGTGCTGTCCCCCAGACGGATACAAGACCGCGCTGTCCCCCAGACGGATACAAGACCGTGCTGTCCCCCAGACGGATACAAGACTTGTTCTTTTATATCTGTTGTTCTACTTGGACTCATTAATCTGTCCTCCCTGGTGCCGGCCTGAGGAGGACGGGCTTCCCCTTTGAGTCTGGTTCCTCCCAAGGTTTCTTCCTCCTGAGGGAGTTTTTCCTTGCCACTGTTGCCTTTGGCTTACTCTCTGGGGACTGTGGGCCCGGGACTATGTAAAGCGCTTCGTGACAGTGCTTCGTGTTAAAAGCGCTATATAAATAAAATTGGATTGAATTGAATTGAACTTTAACACAGTTTCCTTGATGCAGCAGTCTTGACTGACTCTTCAGCCTGTTGAGTGCCTTTTCCCCTGCCACAGGAATGGCCTGCACCATGGAGAAGGTCTTGGCAGATGCCAAGTTCCTGGTGGAGAGACTGCGAGACCACGACAACGCAGCCGAGGTGCTGATCGAACAGACCACCTCTCTAAATAAGCGTGTTGAAGCAATGAAGCAGGTATGCACATCAGAGTGGGCAGGTTCATGGACTGGATAAACAGTCAAATTCTACTTAAAATCCAAGAAAGATGTACAGATAAGTGATCTTGGGTAAGACAGCATGAGGTGTATACATACACTGAGCTTGCTTTTTGATTTGGATTCTGGAAGCAAACCAAGGAACCCAGAGGCAACACCGAAGCATGCAAACTTTGCTCAGATAGATGTCGATCTAAACTGGAACCCAGTAACTCTGAAGCTCTAATTGTGAAAGTCATGCTTTTTCAGTAATTCCCATGTCTGTGTTGTTTGGAGGTTCAGGGTGGCAGGTCACTGAACCACACATACTTGCACATTTTCTTAACATTTCTAGTATCAGGAAGAGATTCAGGAGCTCAATCAAGTTGCAAGACATCGACCCAGATCTGCCCTTGTCATGGGAATTCAGCAGGAGAACCGGCAGATCCGAGAGCTGCAGCAGGAGAACAAAGGTGAGACGTTATTCATGGACAGATTTCATGTTCTGAACAGTGCTTGTCGTTTCCTTTATAAGAATACGTCTAAATCAGAGTTGCAGCGTCGTCAGTTTAGAAACAAGCTGTTGGTTTTAATATGTGTTTAGTCTAAGCTTTGAGTGGGCTTTCTTATTCTCATTTTCATTCCGTCTCTGAGTGAATGAATAATTGGGAAACATCAATATAAGGCTATTTCAATCAGTCACATGATCCCAGACTAGTGTAAATGCATGGAAATTCATGGACCAGAATATTTTGAACTGCAAATATGTATATAATTTTGCATTTAAATACTCCTTAGCATGCTGTAAAATGTGAATAATAAGGTCATGTTATAAAACAATAACATGGTAAGATGGGTGCATTCACGTTGTTACATTAATGAACTAAGATGGAATTTGGGAAAATATTCTACTTACCTGTGAGGTAAGCCCCTGATTTCACTTGTGCCCTTTGACCTGAGGTCCCTAACATGCCTCTGGCTGTATCCTCTGAGCACCTTAACCCTTTTCAGAACTGCGCACCTCCCTTGAGGAGCACCAGTCAGCCCTGGAGCTGATCATGAGCAAATACAGGGAGCAGGTTTTCCGGCTTCTGATGGCTAGTAAAAAGGACGACCCCGTCATCGTCACTAAGCTGAAGGAGCAGCATACAAACGTGAGTAACCCCTCAACTCCCAGGATGCCCATTACCATTGAACTTTCCAGCATGTCTGAATAAGCTACTCTAGTGTTATTTTTCTCTTGCTTTTCCTTAACATTTACTACTCAATAATACCTCCAAGTAATCCAAAACAAATAATGCATGTAATTCCTGACAGGTATCCTCGCATGTCCATCTGTGATTCCAAAGCAACTTGATTGAATTTTAACCCAAATTGCCGTGATTGTCAGAACTGCGATTATGGGGTACACATACGATGAAAACAGTTTGGAGCCTGTCATATGCATGTTAAAGTTTATGTCCTCTTAAAAGCCTTCACCGCAATAGGATAAATCGTGCTGCTTCACAGTCCATTAGCACTGGGCCTCTCTATGCAACAAAGCCACAGAATAATAAACGTTTCAGTGGTGAAACAATACAGACTTCTTAACTATTTTACATGTTTGTCACAGAATTGGCTTTTGGTTACATTTTTTATCTTTAGTTCTCTCTTTCGTTGCCTTTCGCCTTTCAGGAGATGCAGGCACACATAGACAAGATACATGAAATGGCGACAGTCATGAAGAAGGCCATCGAGGTGGACGAGGGCAGAGTGTGTGAAGATGAAGAGAGGATTAAGCACCTAGAGGTGATGTCCTGCTGCTGACTGTAATGAATATCTGGGGCATGGCTGTGTTAACTCTTAAAGAAGTTTAAAAAAAGAGGAACATGGTTAACACAATGTGCAGTCAATTTTAGTAAACTGTTTTAGGTACACAGATGTATATGGGAAAATGAATTGAAATATTTATAGATTAGACTAGATTAGATTTAAACTTTATTGATCCCGGGGGGGGATTTCTTTGCCCTCTAGCGTAGAGGGAATACAACAAGCACAAGATAAAGGTAAAAAATAGGATAAGACAAGTCTAAAAAATGGATAAGTAGAAACACCTGTGTTGTGGGGCACGGTGGCTCAATGGGTGACCTTGCTGCCACATGATTGAGGTTTCGAATTTCAGCCCTGCAATGAAAAGACATGCAGTTAAGCTGCTCAGTGACTCTGATTTATATGAATGTTTGTGGGTGTGCCTGTGTCTTATAATGAATCCAGTCAGTTTTTTTTTTTTTTTTTTTTTTGGAGAACTGACTTCTTTTAGGTAGGTTTATTTTAAAGTGTTCTTTTGATTAGCTTTGACAGAAGACTTCAAAAATAATTTGAATCTTCATTTTTCAGCACTTATGAAGAGGCAGGTCTGTTAATTGGGTTTCCTTACAGTGTAAACATGTACACCTCCAATCGTTCCATTTTTGTACAGTGCTACTGTGGTGTGTTAATCCCCCAAACCCTGTGACTTTTCCCACCCAAAAAACTAGACGGGGAGCCCCCTCTTTACAGGGGGTACCCTGGGGGGGGGGGGGATGCTTCACTGCTCTTTTACCACAACTCTGTTACTCGACCTTTTACAGCGGGAAAACAGCAAGCTCCGGGAACTGCTGAGCATCAGCCAAGATGCCTTCTTGGTTCTGAAGAAGGAGTCTTCAGAAAGCACCTCACTGTCTGCCTTGGTGACCAGTGCAGACCTGAGCCTGAGGAAGAGCTAAAGCTCTTTCAGCTAGGACCTCTGTCTACCCTGCTGTGTCGGCACCATTAATCCTGCGGTCGCCACCACGCGTTCTGGGTCTGCACGCTGTCATTGCTGCAACAGCTTGTACCCTCACCATCTGAACTTTGGTCTTTCTCTACAGCTCTGTGAGTGAAACGTCACCAGCATCACTCACTACTGTGAGTGACATTGACTGGCAGGACCAGTGGATCAATGTGATATTTTATCATCTTAGTGTAACTTGATAGGATGATTGACTCAAGTTGTTAGTATGTGGATTACCTTGGCAAACTCTGAATTGTTCTTTTGTGGTGCTTTGGTTGGGTTATTTTATTGCTTATCAGCTATGTAGTAGATTTGCTAGTACTGTGCCATGAGGGGGAAATACTTTAGGGTTACAAACTTTTTAGAAAACTGGACACAAAATATTGTATGTTTAAAAAGGAAAATGTTGACATTCTTTTGCTAGTTTGCTTGGATTCATATGTCAGTAAATAAAATGAGAAATGCCTCTAGGCCAGTAGGCAGTGAGTGAGTGAGTGAGTGAGTGAGTGAGTGAGTGAGTGAGTGAGTGAGTGAGTGAGTGAGTGAGTGAGTGAGTG
>JAACJT020001636.1:0-14393 GCA_009936485.2 Gymnarchus niloticus | reverse complement strand
GGGACTATGTAAAGCGCTTTGTGACCGCGCTTCGTGTTAAAAGCGCTATATAAATAAAATTGAATTGAATTGAATTGAAAATTTTGGTAGGTCAGCCATTCCTGGGCAGATTCACCATTGCTCCAAATTTTCTTCATTCGCAAGCAATAATTCACACTTGTCTCTTTTCCACCAACATAGTGCCTGTGTTGGTGCCCATGCCTTTGCCTGGCCAGTGCTGGAACTGAACCTACTGCAAACCGGCCCTTGTGTCCACCACCGTCAGGGCTAAATTCGATACGACTGCGTACCAGCCACATCACTGATCTCTTTGTGACAACTTAAAGCAAACATAGCAGACCACATGCTCTGTTTCCAAGCATTACTTCTAACTTTGACAGTATATTTTCACATCCAAAGTAGGGATGTACCAAAAATTACAGTAAACACTAGATGGGTTATTTTATACCTTAAGGTGCAAGCCAATCGCATAACATGGCCAAATCAGCAGTTTACTTTGAAATTTTTCTTTTAGGAAATGGAAGCATTGGTTTTACTGTTTGAACATGTTTTAAATAGCTATATTGAATATGTCATACAAATGGTGTAAAAGCAGAAGCAAAAAGACCATCAGCTGATATTTAAGACTCTGTTAACGGTTTCAAAGATGGAAAAGTGCTATGGAGCCATCCTTAATCCAAAGACAATTCGCCATCTTTACCCAGTTCAAAGAGATTCAGAAATTCCGATCAAACTTGAATGTTTAAACGACCGTGACGCTACCAGTGTTTGTGCTGTTTGTCCCGCCCCTCAGCACTTTACGTCACAGGTTCCCGGTTCCAGACCAACTGGCATTTGGGGCCGATTTCCAAACGTCTTTTTCAGACCAGTTCCTCTAAGACGTAAAAGCATGAGCACTGGTTTGGGAACCAGCTCAGCACCAGAACCATGTCGCTGGAAATAGGGCTAGTAAGGTTCGCTGGAGTCCCAGGGCCTTCAAAATGGCTTCACAACCATTTCCAGACCTTACATTTCAATAAGTTTCATTTACATCACTTCTGAAATTGCTTTTGATCATGGCATAGTGTGTCTTTTTGGCCTAATTCACATTGCTGAAATGGTCCTATTTTAGTGCTGTTTAGATTCAACAAGGGTGGCAGTAACCAAGTCTTGTTGCTACAAGTTAAATTGAACCAAGTGATAAAATAAATTAGATTAATTGTTTGATTTTCTAATTTTTAATTCAATTTCAGTTCAATTCTTTTTATATAGTGCCTTTAACAAGGAGCATTGTTACAAAGTGCTTTATATAGTCTTGGGCTGAAGGTCCCCAGAGAGTAGGCCAAAGGCAACTGTGGCAAGGAAAAGCTTCCTCAGAAGGAAGAAACCTTGGGAGGAACCAGAGTCAAGGGGGAAGCCAGTCCTCCTTTGGCTGGATCAGGGCAGGACAAGTTAATTAACTCAATATAAAACAACAATGAGGTATAACAGTCAGATGGACAGCAATGCATTGAAGGTGGCAATCTGATGATTTGGTTGAAGAGCACGTTCGGTGATCCAGATGGTTCTAAACCAATCAGGGTGGACAGGTGACAGAGAGGGCGGGCACAGTAGGCCAGCAGACAAGTAGTCAGACCTCTTGAGTTCGAATCTCCTTAAGAACCACCCTGGAAGGGGGGTGGAGCAATGGGGAAAGTGCATGAGGAATTGAGCAGCAATTTAAGATAGCAAAATAATTGCCATAAAACAGTAGGAGCTCTGGCATAACTACGTTTGGCAGCATAACTATGAGAGAGAGGCCAGTGGGCACACAGGCACGAGGAACCCCTGAATGCCTGCACTCCAACAACACACAACAACATGCAGAGTAGGACTGACGATACTGACAGATCATTTATACAGAGTCAATGGCACTGATCCCCAACCAGCTCTACACCTCAGGCTATAGCCTAGCTGGAGAGTGAGTATAACTACCTAAAGTCTCTGTAAGCTAGACTAAATAGTTATGTTTTAGAATAGCATTTTAATGTCAACACAGGACTTAATGGGAAGCTAATGTAAAGACAGTACAGGACTAATATGAACAAACTTGTTGGTTCCAGTTAGAACACTGCCTGCAACAATTGGTACCAGCTGAAGTCTGTGTCGAATTACAATTACAGTTAATCAATTCCTTTTCTGTACGGCCCAGAAATGGAATGATCGCAAAAACTGTATTTTGTGTTTATCCTAGTTGTCTTTGTATTAAATGCAATTTTGGTTGGACATGTGAAATAATTAAATGTGCCACCTACGCAAAAACTGAAAAAATTAGGAAAATACTTTTTCACAGCACCGTCTTCAATACAGGATAACATGAGCCTGGAACCTCTCCCAGGAAACACGACACAAGGCAGAGGACACCCCGGACAGGATGACAGTCCATCGTAGTACACGCAAACATTTAAAGCAGGGAACCCACTGAAAACTTTTGAAATCATGAAGAAAACTCCACACATACAGTATATGAGACACACAGCCCAGGAAGTACGGTGCCACAGTGCTGTCTCCTGAGTCACTGTACCATTTCTACCTGTAGTTACAGTAGGTATTTATAAAGAGGGGGCACAATGACCCAGTGGTGACTCAGTATAAAGTCTTAAGCAATACAGAGATAAATAATAAAGTGACTTGCTATAAGAGAACCGGACACAGAACCGGTTGGTAGGGAGTGTTCTGTAAACACATCAGATGATGCATGGTAAAAATGTGTGTTATTTGTTTTCAGACATTATAACAGAGAGGTTCCTCCCAACTCATGTACTAGACTGTACGGGCATAATATTTTTAAGAAATCTTGCCTGGTCATTCAATAATCTGGGATTCTTGATTTCTGTTCCTGAAATAGAACGCTGACACATATAAAGAGAGGCCATGGCATGTAACTATGTATGTAGGACCTGTAAGACTGGACGATAAAATGTATACCAGTAAAAACAGAACAAGAAAAGACATTAAGTTAAATATATCTTTCTTCATATATTTTTTTCATTTGTTTTCTTATTTCATTATTATTATTTCTCATTACATATTCATGCAGTGTACAAAATGTATGAAATTTATGTAAAATGTATTGCACCAAGCTCTCTGATTCTTTTATACATAATGTCTAAATTAGGTCCAGAAAAATGTGCAGTCTACATTTCTGAAAGCCTACATATAGATCCAGTCTAGTGACTGCTGTGAGTGAAACGGTAGGTGTTGGGAAACAAAAGAGAAACTCCTACGTCTAGCTACATCAACATGATCAAGAGCTTTAGTGCTTCTGGAAATGTTTTGCTTTCATCATAGAAACTGGCCAATGAATCAACGAAGCCAAAAAATGTATAGCTGTAGTTCACTTTTGGTTCATTGATCGTGATTTCTTTTTGGCCTTCAGTTACACGTCGCAATAGCAGAATTTAAAGATTCACTAGACAGAAAATTAATTAGCTACTAAGCACACAAGCACTGTGTGGGAACATATAAACCGTATGCAAATGTCAGGCCTATGCAAAGTTTGCGGTGGGAGTACAGTTTGCATGATCAAAATCAAGGGATTACAACAACATACCATGATGAAGATGGAGGCTGTTTGTTACAAAAAAAGAGTCTTTAAAGTTACAACAAAGAAATTCCTGAGCTGTATAGAACCGTGGTACAGAAATCTCTGCGGTAAATATCTGATGACTTCCAGGAAGCCTAAACAGATTTTCCACCTCACTTAGGAATGCAGTGTGACCTCCATGAAATATTTTCTTGCCTGACCTGGCCTGGAAAATGGTTACAGCATACAGGAATATGCACTACAAATGCATACATAACTCATGTATATGTAACTAATAGTAATTTAATAGTAATTTAATAGTAATTAGAAGCTGGGCAGCTACAAATGTGACATTTTTGGAAGTTCGGCACTTAATACTACCAGATGGTCATCCCACTATTTGAAAAGCCCATTAGTTCAGTTTTCATTTATTGTAAAAGGTTGACTGCCTGCTAACACCAAATGAAAAGGGCATTGCACCACAACACTTGTTATTATGCTGTATTTGCCTAAGGTGTTTCTTATCTGATAAAAGTGCAAGCATATTTTTTGTTTTGCATTATTGTTTGAATAAAGTCCGGAATCCTAAACACAATTTTGTAAGAATAATCTATTTATGAGTCTTCCATAAGTGATTATCTAGTTCAGGGTTATAATGACAACAACAAAAACATTAATAGTCATAGTAATAGAAATACACTAGTGTGGCTATTTGACCTTAATGTGTGTGGGTATGTGCCCTGCTATAGACTGGCATCCCCTTCAGGATATCCCTGCATTATACCCTCTGCTTTCTACGATTGGTGCCAGGTTCATTGCCACCATGTATGCAATGGTTCTGGAAAATGGATGGATTAATTAATAATAAATCTAATATCAAATCATTCAATAGTAGTATGTAACTCTCTTTAACCTAGAATTTTAAAGGTTAATTGTTCAAAAATCAGGTACTCCATACAATTGTGAAGTGACCCAGCCTTTCTCTTTATTCTGCAGATTTGAAAAGCACGATGAAACAAGTTGTTTAAATAACCATGCATTCATGCTATTTATGTGGGCACGTTCTGAACAGGATGCACAGAAAGTCTGCTTCATTTCTGTGCTGCTCTCCTTGGGCTAGAAAGCACACTTGAAAGAAGCTGCTGCACAAGCTAGTGTCTGTCACACTCAGCCTGTTTCTCATCAGTCATGTGACATCAGTCTAGCTGCTTGGAAAGCAGGCCCTTCTTAGCTCAGACAGATGAATTAGCTCACATGGAATTTGCTTCCGCTGTTACACAATGCCCTACTTACAGAAACAGTGCTATGGGAAGTTAAAAAAAAATGACTGTAAAACATAATCCCTCCGAACACAATAGTTGCATTAGCATATGTGCAATTCAGCTGTCAGAACCCCCAAAGAACACCTTGTTAACACTTTAACATCTGTTCAGAATATATTCAAGATTGGAGTGTGTTATCGAAGGTGGAGTAGGGGCACAATAGCTCTTTGGGTCACTCAAGGACAGCTCTGCAGGAAAGCACACCCCAAGAGCACTCAAAGGAAAAAATTGTTTTGCAATATTGTAAACATTGTTCTTCGTGAAGAGCCATTTGCACCAGTTGGTTTACTTAACTGAAAGATGTTTCAAGGTCATTACTCTACTATACCATAGCCACCATGTGCAAACTGACCATCTTATAATAATTTTATGCTTGCCCACATGATTTCACATTTAAAATTTAACGAGATAACAAAGCAATAGTACACAATGATTTTGTGTGTTTCCACCCATTTGCATTAATATTAGTTTTACTATTTTCTGCTCTTCATTTGTAATTATATTTAGACCAGCACATATTAAAATCCATCTGTTTTAACCCTTTCATGTGAGAGGTTCTGCCCCCCCCCCCCCTTCAGGACCACAGCAGTACAGACCTTCTCTCAGAGCAGCAGGAAGCTTGACAGTTTAAGATATCAAAATATCCTAGTCACCTCTGTGTTGAAGAAAGAAGCATTCAAGGAAATGAACAGGAAATGTGGAGAGAGAGATCAGAGTCTGAAAGTTGCTGTTTGTTTGAATAGATTATATAACGATAGGATGCTGCCTCCTTGTGGTGAACTACATTCTGACAGAAAAAATGAAGCCTGTATCTGGCAATCAGACCATCTTTAAGTTAATAACTATTTATACATTTCAGTTACAGGAGGGAGTGTACAGCAAATCTAATTGCTTAGTTATCCCCAATAAATTAAAACATAATAGTGGTTTACCACTTCTTTAAAAGAACAAGTGCTAGAATTTTACAGTGTTCCAGTTATTGTTGAATAGTGCTTTCAGAAATATGGTTTCAGTCAATGTTAAATGTTCATTTTTCAACACACAGAAATGAATAAAACAGCATTTCTCTACTTATGTTTTCTTTCCATGTATCAGAAACAAAACCTTAATAAAAACGGATACATATTAAATGGCATGTGTTTTAATGGCCATTTATTAAAATTCAACTTTACACCATATTAAAGATTATTTCAACACGACTAATTAGTAGTTCTACATTAAAATTTCCTCATGTTGTATTTCTCTACTAAATCTTCTGTCACAGCATCTCATTTCTAAGAAGGTTGCTTTCCTCAGCGTGTGAGCTTTCATTACCAAAAGTTCACCCAACCACCAGACTACGAAATGTTCACAGCTAAGGAGTCAATGGAACAACCCAGAGTTGGGCACAGTCCTACGTCTCCAGGTGGCTGTCTCAGCCGACAAGCTCTTTCTCCACTAGAGTGTGACAGGGATGGTCCCCTCCTATCCTCACTGTGTATCATGTCTCTGGGTCCCATCAGGTTCTATTACAGATGAGTACAGAGTGATCTCTCCACCCCCTGTTGTTCATTCTCCTGTGTCTGCACAGTGTAGCCTGCATTTTTTATGATATTTTCTGATATTTTTTCAGTTTAGCCTTGAAACCCTGAATGAATTTCTTAAATTGGAGGTCAACTTTAATCCACTGAGTTCACTGACTGTTCTAAGGCATACTCTAAGGTATATCTCAAATTTCTATTGATTGCAGATTAACATGTTTCTTTATTAAGTTCCAGGCTGACCACAGGCCCAAACAATATAAGCTGGAAATGAGTGGGAAGAGGGATCAAAGATTTATTCAAGTTTCTAATTAGGAATCATCAATCATTGGTATTTGTAAGAAAAACAGACTGTCCCTTATTACTTTCAATATATAGTTATGCAGTGTATGGTTTTTATTATATTGTTGGGTACTGTTTTATTGAGTAATACATACTGTATATGCACTCAGTACTGCTTTCTGCATGCTATTTCAAAAAAAACATTTGCAGCATACATATATATGCTATGTAGATATAAAACTGGATGATGAATTATGACTAATATAAAAATAGCAGGAGAACCCAGCAAAAATGTGAGAACAAACTCTATACTGTCAAACCAATGACATTCTTTTCCAGTTCCTATTTCTCCGGTGCATATAACATTACCGTTTTACCATTTATACCCATGAAATCCTAGAAATTCACCATTTCAATCATTAACTCCCCTAGGGGGGATTTAGACCATGTGAAAGTAGCATAATACCTCTGAAATCTTACTATCTGATGACTATTCTGTTATTGATAGTGAATAGTGATACTTCAAGCTGCAAAATAACATTAGCTAAAAGCTATCCGTCGCTATCATTAAAAGCAAAAGTGAAACCCACAATTTCAAACGGAAATTTAAACTAGCTTAAAATCTTCACTCCAACTTTCTGAATTTTGAAAGATCCTGAACCAAAACATTGTCAACAGTATTAATTGTATATGTTTGGATTCACTTACATAATTCAATCTACAAGATCGTGAAGTATCCAGCAACTTCACACAGGTATATTTATGTTTCTATGCTTTTCAAGTCAATAAATGCATGGTTTTCTGTGAATTAGACAGAGCAGTTTCTCAACTTACCATAAATATTCCATACCACTATATAAGGCACTTCTTTTAGATCCCGTTCAATGCTGAGTTAATTGTACCAGTTGAATTTATAGAACACATGGACTGCTATCTCACTTTGTGTTTTACTTTCGGTTTTTCCTTACTTCCAGTCATTGGTGGCTTAAAGTGCAGCATTTATTAAGCTCCCTTAAAAGCATTTTCACATATTGTGGGAAAAACTATAATGTTCCGATGTAATATTATACTGGATTTATTATGTATTTTGTTATGCTATATTTTTAGAAACATTCATTAAGCAGGCTATTGCTCCTAAATCAAGATAAAACAAAAGTTATGCTGCTTGGTCCTAGAGTGTTTCGAGAGCAGGTTGATGTCAAATTTAATGGATGCTCACTTAAACTAAGCACATTGGTTAGAAATCTTGGTGTCTTAGTTGACCCAGACCTGTCCATAAATGCTCACATTAGCAATATCACTAAAACAGCTTTTTCCATCTAAGGAATATAGCCAAGGTTCGGAAAATGTTGTCCTTCAATGATGCTGAGAAGCTAACATACTTTTATCAGCTCCAGATTGGATTATTGCAATGCTCTGTTTTCTGGATGTAACTCAGGGTTGTTACATAAATTCCAGCTAGTGTAAAATGCTGCAGCAAGAGTGCTGACTGGAACTTGGAAGTTTGAACACATTAGTCCTTTATTGTTATCTTTACATTGACTTCCACTTAAGGCTCGCACTAACTTTAAAATACTATTACTTACCTATTAGGCCTTGCATGGTTTGGCTCCAAAATACTTGTCTGATCTTTTAGTTCCTTACCCCCCGTTTGCTTCGCTCTCAGGGGACAGGTTATTTATTAGTTCCAGGAGTAAACAAAGCTATGCTGGGCTGCAGAGCATTCTCCTACAGAACTCTGCAGCTGTGGAATGGTCTTCCAGCGGCAGTGCGGGAATCTGACTCACTCTCCATCTTTAAGTCTAGGCTTAAAACACACCTCTTCTGTTTAGCTTACAGAGACCTTAGGTAGCTACTCACTCCCCAACTATAGGCTGAGGTGCAGAGCTGGGTGTGGATCAGTGCCATTGACGTTGGATGAACTGTTCTGTCACTCCTGCTTTGCATGTACTGTGTGTTGTTGGAGTGCTGGCATTCAAGGATTTCTCATGTCTGTGTCCCTATTGGTCTCTCCCTCATAGTTATGAGGCCATATATAGTCATGCCAGGGCCCTTGCTACTTTGTTTAATTTTTTATTGCCCATTATTCTGCCACCTTAAATTGCTGCTCTACTTACACACACTCTCTTTCCCCTGTGCCCCCCCTTATGGGGTGCTTCCCTCGGAGGCTCAGATTCAAGAGATCCTCATATCATCTGCTGGCCTACCGCGCCCTCCATCCACTTCAGCTTTCCTGATTGACCAGCTTGCTGCCTTCTGAGCCACTGAGCCTGCTCTGTTCACTGGACTGCAACCTCCAAGATCCTGTTGTCCCCCTGACTGTTACAGGATTTGCTCTTTTGTATCTATTCTGATTTGCATTAATTAATCTGTCCTGCCTGGTGCTGGCCTAAGGAGGATGGGCTTCCCCTTTGAGTCTGGTTCCTCCCAAGGTTTCTTCCTCCTGAGGGAGTTTTTCCTTTCCACTGTCGCCTTTGGCTTACTCTCTGGGGACTCTGGGCCCGGGACTATGTAAAGTGCTTTGTAACAGTGCTTCTTGTTAAAGGCACTATATAAATAAAATTGAATTAAATTGAATTGAAAAGATAGCCAGGATACACCTAATTAATTCATGTTGCGGATCTGCTATTGAAGTGGGCAGTGTGTATGCAAAAAATGTCTGAAGAAGAGGTCTACTACCATCATCAAAGATCCTCACCCACCACATACACTGCCTGTTTAACCCCCTCCTATCCAGCCGTAGGTTCAGAGCAATACATGCGCATACAAATAGATTTAGGAATAGCTTCTTTGCAAAAGCTATATCTGTCCTTACTCCCCTGGTGGACCTCTGCAACAAACACGCTGTAGATGAACAACTATGTACAGTTTGTAGTTCAGTCATTGTGTATTTTTTTCGTTTTTTTTTTTTTTTTTTTACTGACGTTACAGGAGATGCCAGACAAAATTTTGTTACGACTACAATGACAAATAAAGAATATTATTTTAAAATAAAAAAGAAATTAAATAATTTTACTAAGCAAGATAACAACGCAGGCAACATTCTTCAACTGAAAAATTCCAATACTTCAATCCAGTTAAATGGAAGGACAAACTGTTTAACAAATCCCCTATACAGCTGGGATCTGAAGATTCACAGGACCACAATAGCTGAGCAACCTTTTCCTTGTGCTCCAGAAACCCTACGTTGCCAGTTGTTATGAGATGCTTCTGCTGCCCAGCTGTGGGCTCAACTGGCACATATGACTGAACCCAAGGCATTGCCTGCTAATGTAAAATTTATAAGGACTTTTTGGGAAAATCCTAATCCTGTGCATTTACTGAATAATTAACAAATTAACATGAACTTCAGTAATAACCTTTGTGCTATTTTAAGCATTTAGAAAATTCATTTTCTGCTTCAACATAACAATGTAAAATTTAAGCAACCCCTACATTTCAGGAAATTAAACTAATACCTGAATATCAAAAAGTTATTGACACATAAATTTGGAATTCAATTTTGAAACTAACTTATTGACACAAGTCAATTCCTTGTGAGATAATAATAAATTGAATATTGCAAGGTAATATATAACATGCTGTAAGATTAAATTGATCATTTATAATGTATAACATTAGAAACCTGCAAACATTATAAGCCAGCTAACTGTCCGTCTAAGCAGCTGCTAGAACCATTCATGATATGTGTCTTTAAACAGATCTTGCTGACTTGATCCTAGCAGCATAAAATTATGCTGCTGTCAGATTGTTCATTTTCTACAGTGATCACTGTTACAGGTTAACAATTTAAATTGGGACAATGTGGCTCAAGTTGTTAAGGAAAGGATGCCATGATGTATAAACTTTGAACAGTTGGTCTGTATCTGTGAGACAGTTTTCCTTATTGTAATAATACACCGATCAGCCACAACATGCTCCTCAAACCATTCGCACACACTCCTAATGACATGGCAAGGGGATTTATCCTGCTGGAATTAACCTGTGCCATCGGGGGAGATGCTCATCATGAAGGGGTGGATCTGGTTTGCCAGGATGGACAAGTGACCTGGAGTAATCAATAGACCTGCTTCTGGTTAGCTTGTGCCAGTCCCTTTATATCGCTTTTCTCATTTGTACCTTTATTGGTGCGCCTCCTAGCTGTGGGGAAGAGCCAATTGTTCTACAAGGGGGGTGGTGCTAATGTTGTGGCTGATCGGTGCATACGGTACCGTGCAGAAATCTCAGGCAAGCAAAGAAAATGTTTTAAGCTATTTATCTGGGCATGATTTTACACTAGAATATTTTCAAATAAACAGCAATGCAATAAAAACTAACTTATTCTCTTCTACAAAATATTACTAATGTCTGGTTGGATGGCAAGAACAACACAGTTTTGGTTCCCAAATCTCTCCTCAACAGCACCCCAGCTTTCAATGTATTTTTTAAAATGAATCACTTTATTTGTCAAGTGAATAAGGTAATTAATTTTATGAAGTATTGATTAACCATGTGAGGTCTACTTGTAATTGACACCACTCGTCAAACGATATTAAGTAACGGTTTCCGAGTTGGCGTTGAACTTATGTTAATGAAATAAAAAAATGTAAAGGAAATTTTCAAAAGTGTATTAAAACTTATGTAACAAAGGCCAAAACATCAATACTTATATTCAAAGTATGTACATTTGCCCTTATTTGTTATACACTCAGTGTTTCTTGGCTTTTTCTTGTATTCATTAAAGGGAGCATCTCTTGTCACTGTCCAGCAATTGTCACCAAGTCAGCCAAGCCCAACACCTGCCAGGTTGACAGCCAGTCAGTCACGTCCTACATACCACAGCCCCCCTTCGCTATGCCAGTGTTCCTCATCCTCATCATGAGCTGTTTGGATTTAACTGCCCCGTTACATGAACATCTTGTGCACTGACCTGCTGCCTGCTTTCGGACCCCTAAGTATTGCGATTACCCCGTTATTAAACATCATCGTCTCCACACTTAGATTCGTCCTGCATATTCCTTACAGCAATAATCTCGCATCGCTCATAAAAGGCATTAAAAATGGATATTTCAATGAAATACAAATATTCTCAGCTAAAGTTTAAAGTAAGGTTGACACAAGTTAATCACTCCTTCATCCTCGGCTTAGAGAGTACCTGCTATTGCCTGGGAAATCTACAGCATATCAGATATTCCTGGCCATTCACCACAGCTTCAGTCAACCTTTAATTCAGCACCGGTAGCACTTGTGCCACAAGTGAGACGAAAAGGACCGTCTTCCTACCGAACCTCAGAAGGAAACAGAAATTTGAGAGTTTTCACACTTTTTAGAAGGTGACTTTTAGCCCTTATTTTTTTTTCCAATAAGTAAATGCATTTATATATTTGAACAGCAGATAGCGTCAATGGTCTATGTTGCAAATAAACCGTAAAAACAGTAGTTCAGACTGCCTGACTTTCAAATAATCGACAATGAGTACAAATGGAAGGCTAGTGAAATATTTTGCGGACCGTGATACCTGTCTGAGAATTGTCCTGAAACAAACGATCCAGCCAGGAAACCGAGGAAAAACACTGAGGTTGTGAACGGTACTTTCCAGGCATTTTCACATACAAGGTCCCACTGCAAAAAGCACAAAAGCATAGCAGTACTCTTAAAAACACCGTTCTATAGTTCCCAACTTCTGTAGAACATTTGTGTAACACTTTAGCTTAAAAGCATACATAAGCGATAACCATAATCTTTATATCAAATACGGTACATATTAGATTTATGAAAAATTATGTCAGGGAATCATTACATGCATAGTTGCATCCATCCATACATTTTCTAAACCTCTTATCCTATGCAGAGTCATGGGGGGGGGAATTGAATGTTTGTAATACATTCAATATAGACAATAAAAAAAGCACATTCCGACTCAAATATAAGTACCCACACTCTTGAGAAAATGTATTTGGACAAGGGAACAAGATTTCTACTAGAAAACTGCTCAGTTAAGAAGAAACATACTAGAAATTATAAAAGACAGTTACATTTTCAATGATCCTTCTGCCACATCTAATTTATAACAGTATCAGTAATTTATGTGCACTTTTCTATTAATAGATTTGGACCTGGATGTTTTTAGAACAAGGAAATGAATTTATTGTCTGCAGCATTAAACAGCAACATCGTACAGATACTTGCAAAAGTAGCTTATACTCATGGTCAATACCTTTTATTTATACTGCTGTCTACATTTATGTATTTCGAAATGGGTACCTCTTCATAGCTGCATCAGGAATGTTGACAGTACGTCATATAAGTGATATATTTAAGGGTAATTTATGATAAAGTACGACATCTGTCACTTTAAAATAAATATTCTACTTTATTTAATGTACAGCTTCATCAGCCATAAGCTTTGCACTTCTGTCTGATGCACATATCAGGAAGTACTCTGCCAACGCAGCATCACCTCTGTGACAATGGTGGAGTGGAAGGAAATTTTCTTACCACAGCGAGGAGTTCAAGAGGCCACCAAAACAATTGTCTCATTACCTAAGTAGGATAGATTCAGAGTTAGATTCAGAGCATTTTGTGACACATACCCTGTAAAATGGCAGGGTGAAATTGTATTTCTCCTCTAATCGTAATCTCCTTCCACAGTTTTTTGTCCCTGTTGAGCAATCTCATTTCAGAGCCCATTCTCTCCAGCAGAGAGGCCAAAGCATTACACATGCCCGTCCTTTGAATGGCTTTCCAGGGCATTAAATCTGTACAGCTAAAGAGGTAGAACATTGTAAAAACATGAAGCGGTTAGCACAAGCTTGTACTTTAGGGTGGAGGAAGGTCTCAGAAATATGTTTAACTCATTTCATTGTGAGATATTTTAGTGCTGCCAGACATTTTCAAAAGCAGTCATAAAATGACTAACTTCATTTCAGATTTACAATACATGAAAATTTGTAAATAATTATTACTATTATTTATATAATTCAAGCTCTGAAAAAAATTATGGCAGGGTGGCTAAGTGGTTAGTATGTCTGCCTCAGCGTAAGAAGGTTCCGGGTTCAATACTCACAGCTGGGTGGGGCTATTCTGTGTGGAGCTTACATGCTCTCCCCATGCCTGTATGGGTTTCCTCCCACATTCCAAAGACATGCAGGGTAGATTAGTTGGCTACTCTAAATTGCCCATAGGTGTGAGTGTGTATGGTTGTTTGTCTCTGTGGTGGATTGGTAACCTGTCTTGTCAGATATGTGTAGAAATAATTTTGTTCATCTCATGGTCAAGTTGCTTAATAAAGATCCTATTTATACAGTACTGGCATAATAATAATAAAAAAATATTAATTACAAATGTCCTTTATGTCCAGCCATTGTTTTACTTCTTTGCCAGGTACATATAATGAGATCTACTGCCAGCAACGCAATGCTTGAGATGTGCTGTGTCAAATATATACTGCCCAAAAAAGTGAAAGGAACACTTTGAAAACACATCAGATCTCAATGGGAAGAAAAATCATGCGGGATGTCTATACTGATATGGACTGGGTAATGTGTTAGGAACGAAAGGATGCCACATCGTTTGACGGAAATGAAAATCATCAACCGACAGAGGGCTGAATTCAAAGACACCCCAAAAATCAACATGAAAAAATGATGCTGCAGGCTAGTCCATTTTTCTGAAATTTCATTGCAGCAACTCAGAATCGTACTCAGTAGTTTGTATGGCCCCCACATGCATGTATGCATGCCTGAC
>JAACJT020001635.1:0-14394 GCA_009936485.2 Gymnarchus niloticus | reverse complement strand
ACGTTAATGCGCATGTTCCGCGTGCACGTCTTCCTTCCGAATGTGCATCTTAATAATGGCAGGAATCACCCCCCATAGTCTAAACTGATGGTCTTGCATATTTCATCCACTAGATGGAGTTGGAAGCTGACAAAATTGGGTAAAAGACCTGCGCAGACTTTGCTGGCCTGAGTGATATAAAAAGAAAGAAAAAAACTTCAAGAATTTGCTCTCATCTATTCTGAAATATTCTGCAAGCTGTATTTTCTTCTTAGTTACAATAATTCCAATTTTGAAATATCGTTGTTCTGCTTTTATTCAGTGTTTACATTTTTAAAATTGCCCACCTATCTCAAGGAAACCAATCAAAAAGAGTCTAAATCTTATTCCTGTATTTTTGTCTTAACCCTCAGCTCTGAAAATGCTTTCAAAACCTACATTCCAAAACACGAGATGAAAATGGAAAAGCTTTGGCATTGTAAAGAGCTCAGTAATATTTTGAGGGAAATGAAAATAAATAAATCTATATATACTTACATACATACACTGCTTGGCCAAAAAAAAAGTCACCGTTTCAATTTAAATAAGCAAATACAGTACTTAAGAGCCAATGGTCTGGTCTAGGCTCAGCAAAGTTATGCAGCAATAAAATAAAATCAGCTGAGTACCTGAATCTACTGAATGGCCAGGTTATCCCATCAATGGAGTTTTTTATTCCCTGACAGCATGGGCATATTCCAGGACAAAAATGCCAAGATCCATTGGGCTCAGATTGTGAAAGAGTGGTTCAGGGAGCATGAAGAATCATTTTTACACATGAACTGCCCACCACAGAGTCCTGACCTTAACCCCATTGAATGTCTTTGGGATGCAGTAAAGAAGACTTTATGGAGTGGTTTGACTCTCCTGTTGTCAACACAAGATTTGATGAAAAATGAATGCAAATCTAGAATGAAAAAAATGTTGAGACATTGCATAAGGTTGTCCAAACAATGCCAGTTCCTTAATCAAAGCTAAAGATGGTCAAATGAAAGACTGAAGTGTGCAACTTTTTTTTGGCCAGGCAATGTATCTACGTTCTGATCCTCGCTTCTGTCACTCAGATTTCTTCAATATCTGCAGAAGCCTTGTTGTAAGGGCCATTTTTCTTTCTTCTTTGCTGCTTTAATATGAAAATGCAACGTTGAACTATAAAGACAATGGAACAGAAACTTGATAAAGGGAAGTGAACTTTTTGAAAGTATTAGGAAACCTCCTTCTAAGTATTGCTGAAAGCTTATATGAATGAAATTTGCCTATCATCATTTTTTTTGTATATATGTGTCACTGCTCCGGGACCTCAGCATATGACTGAGGTTTTGTGTGTGCCTATCGTGTTTCCTTGTTTCTTCATTGTGTTTGTCAATTGTCCTTGCCCTGATTGCCCTCACGTGTTCCACCTGTGTTTCGTATTGGTTAATTCTGCATCTCTCCTCTTGACTTTGCAGTATGTTTGTTTGTGTCACTGCCATTCTTGTTCCGTGCCATGTTTGTGCCAGTTCTCTGTTAGTTCCCTAGTCTTGCCCGTTTGTGCCCTAGTCCCCTGTTCTCATTTTCTTTTGAGCCCAGTGCCTTATTTTCCCTTTGTGGTCTGGGCAAGGCCTGGTGGTTCTTTTCTTGTGTTTATCCTTGTTTATCCTTGTGATTAAAACCCCTTCGTACATGCACCTGCATCCGATATGTATAGACAGACAAACATATTCCATGCATTCGTAAACCAATTGTTGAAAAGTAAGTACAACAATTAAAGGAGTAAACAGCCCTCTAAACTACGTAAATATACAAGTTGATTGTGTATTATCTGACTGAGATTGGTTTGGTTAATCAAAAAGTTTAAATAATCAAATTTACATAAAGAATACTTAGGTTAAAGGCAACAACTGAGTTAAAAGTTTGATTGGAAGAAAACCAGTCTGCACCAAAAATCCCAAGCTCATAATGGAAGAATAGTACGTCAGACCACGCATCATAGCCACAGGTGACTGTCCTGAGACCACACAGTAGCTAAAGCATTTGATGTTTCATTCCTGTAACGACAAATTAAGTTTCTGCGCTACAGTGTCTATGTCTTCAAATAAATAACCTGAAATGGATGCATTTAGCAGCAGGTGTAATACTCAAAGTGCATTAAAAGTAGACGCTGAGGGTGTGGTGTTCACATATTTGACGGTTAAGATGTTTGAGGTTGAGATAGTTAACATTATGCTGTACTATAAACAACCAACTTCAGCCAGTATTAAAAGGAAATACTGACCCCAAGTGGAACATTTCCACAATGTTTAATACATTTCAACATGCATTAAAAATTCAGCTGATTCTTAGCATCTGATTAACAAATCTGATTTTTATTATTTATTTTCTAATTCACATAATAATTTTAATGGACTAAAGTAATTATGAGAGATTCTTCATCCATCAGTTTAACATACTACTTATCCAGTACAAGGTCACGGTGATTCACATCACATGAGATGTGCCGAATGGATGAAAGTCCATCACAGGATACCAACTGCAGTTAATGTAGAGATACCAGTTCAGCTGACCACATTTTTTTAAATGCAGAGACATTCTCTGTCTGTGACAGTGCTGGCGGGTGAAGTTAATGCTAGCTACTGAGTTACAGACAACCCTCATTATCTCTCAGAGGTATTGCCTATTTTATTTTATCTGATTGTTTACTTGCTTGCTTGAATAGCATCACATTTTAGGATGAAGAAATATAGAAAGACCCCGCAAACAGTCCAGCAGATGGTGACACGATTTCTATTAATGTTTTTATTTAACGCAAGAATCGTTATCTTCACCTTTTTGTAAACCCATTTTAAACCTTCAAATCAAATTCATCATTCAAATCTCACTTATTATTTATTGTTTTTAACAACAGTACAATGACAATAAAGTCTTCCTATGGCTTATATGCAGTACTAATATTTTCATTTTATATGACTGCTTATCCAGTACAGGGTCACGATGATGTATGAAACATTATATATATGGCGGTTTTAACTGTATAAATTTGGTACCCCTGTTTTATACCTGAACTATTTTAATTAATTTTGATTCTATTCAGTTCTCCATAAGACAGCTTGATGAGCTGAAACTTCCATCCAGCAGTGCTAAATCAATACAGCAGATATAAAAAGTCTAAACACCCTTTCTAGAATGGCAGATTTTCTGTGATATAAAGTCTGAAATCAATATAAACCCTGTCAGATCATTTTCCATCTTTAATGTGACCTTACATCCAACAAAATCCAAGTTAAAAAACAAATGCATAATATTTTGGAAACAGAACTGAAAATAGTTGGCACCCCATACAGGGTGTCCCCCACCTTGTGCCATAAGTTGCCTGGGATAGGCTCCAGACCCCCAGCAACCCTGCACAGGATGAAACAGTGTGGAAAATGGATGGATGGAATTGAAAACAAAAAATACCTTACAATACCTTACTTCCATAACTGTGCATACCCTTAAACTAACATTTTGTGGAAGCAGCTTTTTTTGCTTTTTTGTATAAGTCTCCAACAACTTTGTACACCTGGACCTTGCAATTTTGTCCTATTGCTTCTTACAATAAAGTTCAAGTGCCAGCAAATTGTGCGGCTCTCCTGTGCACCACCGTCTTTAGGTCATTGCACAGGTTTTCTGTGGGATTCAGGTCTGGGCTCTGACTAACTCACTCCAAAACTTTGATCTTCCTTTTCTAAAGCCAATCTTTGGGTGTTTGACGTGTGCGCTTTAGATTATTATCATGTTAGAAGATAAAACTCCTCTTCAATCTCACCAATTTAACATAAACCAGCAGGTTTGGTGCCAAAGTGGCTTGGTATTGGGACTATTCATTGTCCCCTATGTCATGACAAGACCCCCTGTCCCCAACTGCAGAGAAGCAGCCCCAGATTACGGTGATGCCATCTCCATGCTTCACAGAAGGCATGGCATTCCTTGAGTTTTTTTTTTCTTTCCCTCTCCTGATTGGTACCTTTCAATAATATGATCCCAAATATGTTTTTTCAAGTTCCTCGCAGACCATGGCTATCCCAGTAAAACAGAACCGAGAAGACATTTGATATTTATATAGGTTTTAAAAATGTTATAGCTGATACCAAGTGTGTAAAATACCTTCAAACAGAATTTTGAAGATCATTGGTTAACAGTTTTCTAGCACTCGCCCCCTCATTAATGTTAGGGTGTGCACCCTTATGCACTGAGATGTAATTGCAGTAAGGGTGTGCCTACTTTATATCCACTGGAATTCTACAGATAACAGATTCTGTCTTTGTAGTAAGAATGGCACTATGTTTCATGATTACATAAGATATGTTTAATGTCCCAAATGACATTACTGCTACATAGAAATGTACATGTCCTGAGAAACTTACAATGCTTTCCTAATTAGCTGGATATGTTACTAGAGAAATTCAGTGAACTTGTCAGGATTCTTGCTTAAGGGTGCAACAGCAGGACTTCTTCTTGGAATCAAACAAATTCTCCAAGTGGTTTTAAGCATTAAAATGTTTTTAGTGTGATACAGTTTTCGTTTTATTAATTGTTGATAATTACTAACTAAAATTTGATCTAAATTTGAAAAATACAAATATGAGGACTTTTGGAATTCTTTTTCTCAAGTTTACTAGGATGTTGTGAAGATGAAATGTACATTACGGGGAAACGTTAAATTGTTACTGAAAATATCCAAAGTTAAATTTTAAAGTTACTAATGAACTGTTCCAATGATACAGACATCTCAGAAGGCAAACCAGTAATTCACGGAACTATAATTATGTAAAGACACCCTGCTTAAAATGCATTGTATTCTGTCAAAGCATTTGCTCTTGACTGGTCCAGGAGCAGGAGTGTGGGACCTAGTGCAGACTGCTCCTAGGGAAGCAATCGCAGGGCTGGGGATAGAGTGGTTGTCAGGCCAGCTGGTGCCAGCTGGGGAGGGACAGAAGGAGCTCAGTGGGGAGGAGGAAGTGTACCCTGCAGGAGGCAGAAAGGAAACAGGGACAATGACACACTCAGCACTGCAGAAATGTCAAACCGAGGCACGAGGTCACCGCACTCACCCGAGCCACAATTTCCACAGCATATATGCAGACATAAGGCTTTGTAGGACCAACAAAATATAGAATTCTTTCTCTCTGATACATTCCACTTACTTGTATATAGCACATTATTGCATTGGTAAGCAGTGTAAACACAAATTCCAGTGTTAGGAAATGTCACTGTATGTTACTTAAAGAGGAATTGTACTGTACTTAAATGGAATTGTTTGATATCTGGCTAAATGAATAATTGGATATGTCATTTTGTAAGTCACATTAAGTCATACTTGACAAAAGTCTGTGTTAAGCAAACAAAAAATACTATTACAGTATGTTATCTGTGACCAAAGTCACAGCATATACATTCACAGAGCATAAAACAGGTGGATATTTATTCACTTTTATATTATACATGATATTATTTTTGCATTATATTAGAGCGAGTTGGTACCGCACATATTTATATACTGTATATATACAGTACTGTGCAAAAGTCTTGAGCCACCCCTCATTCCTCCATATTTTGCTTCCGAAGAACCAGACTTGTATGTTTTTAATGTAGCCTTGAGGAATAGTTCTCCAGGCTTCCTGAAGGACTTTCAAAGTTTTTGGCTCTCATTTACAGTCTAGTCTCTGTACCTGACCAGTTTCAGAGGAATGCTCTTTGTTTGTTAACCCATGCAGTGACCTACGTATGAATCATTCACGCATAACAAAGCCATCTAACTTAAGGCATGAACCAGTGGAGAAACAGGTACAGATGATTACAGATGATCAGATGTTGTTGCAACAAATCACTGTACCTATTGTCCCATTTTCCTAGCAAAATATAAAGAAATGAGGGGTGGCTCAAGACTTTTCCACAGTACTGTATATATATACCACAATGATATTACAAACAAGGCTTGCTTGTTTGTCTTGTATGGTGAAAAAATGTACCCTTGTCTATACTGAGAAGGTTATTTTACTGGAAAGAATGAGAGCCCTGATAAAATCTTTGCAAGGGGTCCATTGTAATTTTAATTCAGCCAGGGAAACAAACATGACATTGGAGAAATACGGCTGAGGATCACCACATAATGGATTGACTACATGCGCTGGGTTAGCTTGCTTTTAACAATTTCTGATAGATTTTTTAGTAGTTGAGCAATAAAATATTGGATATATTTAAAGACCAGTGTTATGCAGTTGTTACAGCAGTATTAAAAATAGATTAACACTTCTGATCAGCTCCCATTACAAATTCTATTGTAACACCGTGATGAAGAAGGGTTCAATTATGAAAAGCATACTGTATAGTTTATTTTTAAATTGCTCTGTGTATTAGGGCAGGCAACACAGAGAACAGCCAAATCCAAAGTTTAGTAGAAAATCTGCAGTCAGAAATACAGTACTAAAACCAAAACAAAGGTGAAAACATAATATACCCAGCAAGAAATGAGTTCATGATGCTGAGGTGTGATAACAGTCCAGTGAAACAGAGCATGACTGGACAGGGTGTGACTGAACAGAGACAGTTCCACCACCACCACCACCACCACCACCCCCAAAAATGGACAGATAGCTAAGCCCAGTACCAGCTACCAGGTGAGGGCCCACAGGGCCTTGAAACAGAACAGTTAGAATGGGAGCCTTAATGAGCAATGTTTTGAGGATGCCATAATCGGGAACCCATGATTGCTTCTCAAGGCTACAGCCTGCCACTAGGTACTGCAAGCAACCACAGTGCAGTTTAAAGTTAAATAGGTAGTATATTCTCCAGCACCAGATCAGTCAGATCAGATGCTGTGCCTTTCGAAAAGGACAGTTCCTACACTAACCTCTCATGCATCTACCTCCACTATAGATGGTAGAGTTGAGTCTGGTTGTTGCATCACAGAAGCTGCTGTCAATAGGTGTTTGAGTTTCTGAAATGCTGCACAGGCTGAGACACTGCATGTAGCATTTGTTGCCATAAGTATAAGGCGCATTAGTGGTACTGTGACTGATTTGAATTCACAGATGAATATTCTGTAGAAGATTGGCACTGTACATACGTCTGCACTGGGGGAGACAAAAAAAAACCTACAGCACTTTGCCTTTGGCCTCTGCCTACGGCATTGTTTGAACTTTGTCCTGTGACTTTGGGCCTTAACAACCCTCATTCTAGGTTGGGTGTGACACACATAATTTTAAAATGTGACAATCTAGCCTTTCCCCCGGCATTTGTCTCTTTAGTGGTTACAAATGTGAATTATGGCAACCTTTGGGGTAAAGGTTTATTTAGGTCAACAGTGACATGAATACGTTCATCAGAGAGAATGCAATCAACTTCATTACAGTGTGTTGTCCATAACTGGTTGGGAATCTAGGTTAGATCAAACAGTGACAAGAGTGAAGTAGTAGGTTGGATGTTTCTGAGGAAACGGATGGAGGGGAATGACACAGATCAGTGACATATTCCCCATCAACTGTGACCCAGCGCTCAACACTCGGAGAGGTCAATGGGCACTCTGGAATGCTACCCAACACGGTATGGCTATCTGCTAATAGTCAGGCTATCATGAGGTCTAAGTCCTTAGGCAGATAGCCAGTGTTAACATATAAGGATATGTGAGGGTGGGAATCAGCTAGAGAGAGCAAACAGGTAAATGTAGGATGCATTTAGGGTCATTGATAAGATGACATCATCTTTCCTCACACAAAAGGTGTCCACCAGCAATAACAACAGCTGATCCAAATATTGGCCTGCTTGATCATCACAATCACGATGTGGAAGACCCTGATATTTAGCACTGCAGTGTAATTGTGGGAATTTATTCCAAGGCAAGCAGGCAGTCCTAGTTGATGGTCACTAAGAAACAAGCTGGTTAAGTCAAACAATTCTCCTACCTGGTCAATAAGTGCCCAGCAGTAAACAGCTACCTTCAGGACATGTAGGGGATACCAAGGCTTGGAGGAAAACTGTGCAGTTCTCTTGTATTTCTTCATCACTCATCTGTGGAAACTTGAGAAATACACCAGTTGAAATACAGACAATAGTACAGCCCAGGCAAGTCTCAGCTTAATAAGTTGGCTGGAGGTACTTCAGTCAAAAGATATCTATGATCATCTTGCAGAGGTGCAATGATAACTACCAAAGGATATGTCTCATCATTAAGCATAGGGAGTCCTTCAAGCCCCCACTCTTAACTTTTTTACCAGTCTTGAAAGGCATGGGCAGCTCTAGATTTAGTGGCAGAGGTATCCACGAGAAAGTGGAGCCGTTTGCCATTTACATTTCAGGAAACATACGGTTCAGATAAAGAATTAGTAGTACATTGTAACGCAGCCAATCATATGACATTCCTATTACTGAGGGTTTCAGCCAAATGCGCTGTTTAGGGTCCATGGGTGTATTGATCTGGGGTTAACTGATGAGATTCTGATCCAGCTATAGGATCTTTAGCTAAATGTCCCATTTTACCACCCTTATGACACTGGCTGCAAGAGACGATCTGTAGATTACCTCTAACTATGCCTCTTGCTCTTCCTGACCTCAGCCTCTACCACTTCCTGTCACCTGACCTGTATAAGCCTGCATTTGGAACTGTATAAGCTAGCCCTCATCCTCATTTCTCTTAGTCTGCACCTGTCTATGACAGTACTGTGTGACATGGCCATCACATGCGCTCAGTTTTAGGAAATACTGGTTATGTGGTGTTATCTAAAGGTTATTGAAAAAGTTATATAACTTTTATATTCTGTTACTGGCCTTTGTTTGGAAAATATTTCTTTGATTAATTTATATAATAGAAGAAAAGCTATTTTAGGCATGACTGGTTTCTGTACACTTTTTGTGCATTGGAGTTAAATGCAGTATGTTCAAATCTGAGTGATATTTTATCTCTAAATAATTCTAAAGTAGGTGCGAAATGAATATCAACAACTATAATGAAGACTAAAAACTACAGAAAATATAATTAAAGGATTATGATTATAGGAATTAAAATGAATCAAAAGTAACCAAAACATTTTACACATTTCCATTTTATGCTAAAAACTTTCAGTATTCCAACCTTTTCCATGTTGTGGGTCTTTTATCATTGCAGGTATTTGAAAGCATTTAATATTGTTTGAGTCGATCTGAGTTTGGAAAATTTCATTAATTCATAGCTTCCTTTTTGCTTCCTTAGCTTTCTGTATTTTAGAAATGCCTACCTAAGCATCATGTGAAAACACTCATTTGCACTCACCTTTGTGCCAAACAAGAAGTGAAATTATCTGCCTATGTTTGACTCTATTTTCATTTACCCACTCAGTTGGTTGTCACCACTGCTATGAATATAATTATACAATATTTTAAAGTGTATCTGAAAAAAATACGTCCACTTTTAATAGTTAATCAACAATTACTCATTATACCTGTACTATATCTCTTGTCTTAACATTGTTATTTAATGTGTTTTTCTCTTTCTGCACCATCATGTTCTGCCGCAGTCTTGCAATGACACCTGCAACTGATTCACGGTGTAATCAGACAAAACATTTCATTCTGGCACTCTTTAATACTGTGAAAATGATTGCAGGCATTTTTTATGCATTTTGCTTGAAAATCCCCCCACAATTATATTTCTGCTTACTACTGCTATTTCAATAATTCAAATACCTGCTAAAAAGTATGAACATTTTAATCTCTAAGCTTAAGAGGGACAGAATAATTACTTTTTCAATCTGAGTAGAACAGAACAGCCTTTTAAAAAAAAAAAAACTTTGGGAAAATCCTGTATATGAACAATTTGAAAATGCTCAGTACTCATAATTAGGTAATTGTAATTGTAATTATTGTCACCTATAAGCTCCAGATCCAAAGGTTTAAATGTAACTGAAATATCTAAACGTCTAAGACCTCTTTTTAAATGGCTCAGTGATTACCACTGCTGCCTCACACCTCCTGTTTTGGGGGTTCAGATCCCACCTCTGCTCTGTGTCTGGGGAGTTTGCATGCCCTGTTTGTGTCTCACTTGTACACTCCTCTGTGTACTTTGGTTTTCTCCCTCAGTCCAAAGACTTTTGATTAGGATAACTGTTGTCTCCAAATTGTGTGCCTATGTCCTGAGATGGACTGGCATCCTAACCAGGGTACATCCCAGCCTCGTGCCCTGAGATGGACTGGCATCCTAACCAGGGTACATCCCAGCCTCGTGCCCTGAGATGGACTGGCATCCTAACCAGGGTACACCCCAGCCTTGTGCCCTGTGCTGCATGGGATAGGCTTCAGCAAAAGCAGATTGGAATTTTTTTTTTTTTTCTTTTTTTTGGAGCTCATCTTTTGCAAACTTCTGGTCAACTGGTTAACTGTTAAATTGATCCTGGTTTACTGAAAGATATACTGACCCAAACCTGTTTGGAATTAAAACTGGGTTTAATTTTTGAGCAAAATCAAATTTAGTCTCTTCTCTAGTTAAATGTGTTGAGTGATAGATAAATCCTAATAACAGAGCAAACTGTGAGCTTAATCATGTTATATTTTTACATGAACCGTCCCCAGACTTCTTTAGAGTCATATACTGTATGTGTATATTGTTTTATAAGTAAGGGTGCCTTCACTGTGTGGACTTATGTAAATAGTTCATATTTGCTGAGAGACCCTAAGGGAAGTGGGAAGAAAAAAATGCAAATAAGGAGTAGGGGTTTGTGGATTTTGTCTTTGTGCCTCTGTTCAATCTATTCTGAGGGTATTCAGGGACTGGGCAAATCCTGGCCCAGATCATGAGCTTAACAGTTGAGAAGCAACTTTAAGTTCCCAGTAAGTTGGATAAAGAGAGGCTAGCATGAGGTAGGCAGGTGTGAAAAGGGTGACCTACTGCAGGGGATTACAGAAGCTTTTTGGTGAGCTGGGTGAATTCCTTCTGAAGTGATATTTGAGCTGCAAGTAAAATAAAAGCTTATAGCGGTATATCTGATGACCTGTACCAGTGTGGGCTTAGCCCAATTTACTAGTAATGCTGGTGCCAAATGAGGCTTCAAAATCCATGTTGGGGGGAAGTATCCCAAATGTTTATCTCCAGCATTGATTGGTATTTTAGGATACTCCCACCCCCCACAGGTTTTGAAGCCTTACTTCCATGACTATTCTGCATTGAGATTGGTTACATCTCCATCTGATTGATTTATAAATAGAATGGTTATCCATTCTATTTGTAACTGTGTCTACTGTACACCTCACTGGTGACCATGAAGGAGATTAAACTTATTTATATTAAGGTTTAACTTTAGTTGGTCTTCTACAGGAACCATAGAGGTAAAGAGGTAGCATATCATAATAACGGAGCTACCAACCACAAATATGGACCAGAGAAATATTGCCAGTCGGTTTTTTGAGAAGTGAATCATTGAATCGTTAAGCCATGTCAGCTTTTATGACACATGGTAAACTGAGTAACACTGATTTAAAGTTTGACTGAAAAGTCATTCTCCATTTTGCTTCTGTCTGTTTTGTACGTAAAGCACAATTTTTGAATAATATAATAGTGGTATTGTTGAAAATCAGGTTCTGGATTCCTAGAGCAGTGCATTGGTTAACATTCTGCACTCCATATTTAGAAATCCAGCCATCTCCCTAAAGACCTAACTAATCAAGCTGGATCCTGGGCACAATAATCCCTGGGATCAACAAGTCTTAAACTACCAGTTGTCAGGGGCCTGAAATGTGGTGGAGAATGCATTTGGCATCCTGACTTCCAGATGGAGGATCTGCTACAAGATAATGATCCTTCAACCACAAACTGTCAATGTAGTTGTCATGGCAACATGATTATAGCAAAAGGTCTTTACTGAGGTTGGGTGAAAACCAAAGACCTTTGCAATGCAAATGTGTACACAGACAAGGGCTAATTTGGAAAAAAATTGTTCTGTGGTAAGATGATGATGATGATGTAGGATGATGCAGACTAGTCAGTCTTATTAAATGATTTTAAATAAAATATTACCTCTGCTGTAATAGTTTGAAATATGTCAAAAGTTTTCATATGTTAATATTCTATTTTAATTATTTGTTTATTATACTGTGGTAAAATAAAATTGTGATTATCATTTAAGGTTTAAAGGTTTTACTAAGAGTTTACTAAAATGACAATTACCAGCATCATGCAATATCAACATTTTGTATGCAGAGGCTTAATATAACATTCCAAGAGGGTCAAGGTATAACATAAACACTGAAAGTGTCACAGGACAAATGGATAGGTTCACAATAATTTAAGGCTTTGCCTTCTACAACACTAATGACATGCAGCTCTACCTAACCTTCCCTGCAGAGGATACCATAGTGTCTGCTCAGCTTTCTGCATGCCTTTTTAGCAACACTGCCTGGATGAAGGATCATCACCTCCAGCTGAATGACTTTAAATTCCTCATCTTTCCAGCCTACCCTATCATTCAACAGAAGATCTCCATAAAACTTGAATCTTTAACTTGGTCTGTGGTCAAGATCTGCCAGGAACCTAATAGTAATAATAGATGGCCAGCTATGCTTTGCTGAGCACATTTCTGCAATCTCCTATTTCTATAGGTTTGTTCTTCATATCATCAGGAAGATCAGGCCATATCTGTCAAAATATATGACCCAGCTATTTGTCCAGGCACTTGTCATCTCTTTTTTAAACTACTGTAATTCCTTGCTGGCTGGTCTACTGGCCTGTACTGTTAAGTTACTCCAGCTTATTCAAAATGCAGCAGCACATCTGGTATTCAATCAACCAAAATGCTCCTCAGTTACGTCTCTCTTTGTATCTCTTCACTGGCTCCATATAGGTGTTCATATCAAGTTCAGGTCCCTGATGCTGGTTTTAGAACCATCTATAGATTGGCACCCACCCCCATTGAGAAACTCCTCAAAACGTACATTCCAACTATTCATTCAGCAAACCAAAGCTGCCTGGAAATCCCGTCTCCACATAAGAAGTCTCACTGCAGATGATTCTGGCGTGTGGTCCCTCGATAGTGGGACGAGCTGCCCATTTACATCCAGTTAGCAGACTCATCTCTTCTGGGAACACCTCTAACTCATCTGTCTATTGACCTTTCTTGTCACTGACCACTCATGGGGATGACTGTCTGGCCAGGACTTCTGCCAGCTGGTCTTCACATTCCCAGAGCATCCAGTCAAGTAAGTTGTCCAGTCCAGAAATTTGGGGGGATCTTCTCTTGAGAGAGTTCTCCTCACATGGTCAGACATGGATCCTTTTCATCAGCATTGGTGGTGATCGTCTTTGCAGGCGTGTCGTCCACTGCATCAAATCATGTGTAGAAGTCACTCACTGAATATAACATTGAATGTGTGCCAGTGGTACTGAATGTATCAGTAGAAAATGGAATTTTGTTTTGGAAATTTGCAAATTTCACACACACACACACACACACACACACATACACACACACACACACACACACACACACACACACACACACACACACACACACACACACACACACACACACACACAAACAGGGAGAGGCTGCAAACTCCACAGAGACAGAAGCCTGAGGCAACAGTGCTACCCATTGAAACTTATTATAATTATTATTATTGTTATTTACAATAGCAATTGGGGGTACATTTAGTTCCTTCTGAGATGCTGTCAATGCACTGAGGCCTTACAGTGGTGGACAGTGATAAATTAGAGCATAATTTTATTAAACTAGGGAACGTGACCTACATGCTATACCTGCATATTCCATCTGTCTACCCAAGAGCCAGTGAGTCTGATTGTTTGGATAAAGGGGCTTGAAACTGTGGGAGGCCGAGTGTTTGTTACTGGTCACTGACTATGGAGAATTGTACTTACATGTCTGCCAGGCCATCTGGTCACAGGTATATAAAGTATGGCCAGATTCCCTGCTATAAGAACAATGTGCCACATGTATGAACACAAGTGTATATTCGCAGAATGAGAAGGGAAGTTGAAACGAATGAACCAGTCTACTCATATGGAAAGCATTAAGTGCAACTGAATCTCACTTACGGCCCCAACCGTAATACCAACCCTAATGCCAACCCTAATGTCAACCCTAACCCTAGCTCCAACACTAATGCCAACCCTAATGCCAACCCTAACCCTAGCTCCAAACCAAATGCCAACCCTAATGCCAACCGTAACCCTAGCTCCAACACTAATGCCAACCCTAATGACAACCCTAACCCTAGCTCCAAACCAAATGCCAACCCTAATGCCAACCCTGACCCTAGGTCCAACCCTAATGCCAACCCTAACCCTAGCTCCAACCCTAATTCCAACCCTAATGCCAACCCTAACCCTAGCTCCAACCCTAATGCCAACCCTAATGCCAACCCTAACCCTAGCTCCAA
>JAACJT020001634.1:0-14405 GCA_009936485.2 Gymnarchus niloticus | reverse complement strand
GGGGGGGGGGGGCGGGGGGGGGGGGGGGGGGGGGGGGGGGGGGGGGGGGGGGGGGGGGGGGGGGGGGGGGGGGGGGGAAGAGGGGGGGGGGGGGGGGGGGGGGGGGGGGGGGGACTCTGGAATGCTCTGGAAAGTGTGGAGTGTGCATGCGTGATGGGGTGAGGTGGCTAGACTGAGGAGCTACATCGCGTCATCTAATCAGAGTGAAACCAGACCATCTGCCACATATGAGCAACACGACTCCCACCACAGAGCTTAGGATCCGGAAGATCAGCAAACGACCAAACCCCGAAAAGACCAGCGCTACCTCAAACACCGCTCCCCACTGCCTAAAGGCAAAAATAATTAAAAAAAAACTGCACAACTTGAACCCAAGACCAGGGGCCCCTACCTGCATGGGCTCTGTGGAGCTGCTACTCAGGTCATCTCCAGATTCAGAGTCGTTTCTAAGCTTCTCGGGACCCTCAGGGCCCACGTCCGTGTCAGGCTCCAGTGGGACCCGACGCCACAGCACGGGGGACCGACCATAGTCGGCACCCCTGGGGTTGGGCGAGCCGGGCCTCAGGTGGAGTAGGCCGGTGCCGGCGTATGGATGGAGGTTATTGTTCTGGACGTGCTCCACCACACTACCCAACCCATCCAAGTTCTGGTTTGCGTCCCGGTGCAGAGACGTGGGGCTGGAGCGGCCGGACGCTGCACGCCCGAAGCTAGACATCTCCAGGGGCCGGTTCAGGTTCTCGTCGGACCGGCGGATCTCCAGGATGTCTGGCTTGGGCCGAGTCGGGCCCGCGGGATGTGGCGGCTTCTGTGGCGGCATGAGGGCCTTGCGTAGCTCCCGCACATACTGTGCGGGGACGTAGAAGGCCTTGGCGCCCTCATCCCGGCGCACCTGCCACCAGTCCTCGTTGGTTTTCCGCACCAGCTGGTAACACTCGCCCTGCCGGATGGACACCAGCCGCTCTTTGGCCTTGTACTCGTAGTCGTACTCCACCTCGATGTACGTCTGACCGGGCGCCACGGGAGGCGCGCCCCCGCCGTCCCGCGTGGCCATGTCTCAGTCTGCGCTCACCGCCTGCGGGTCGCGGGTGCGCTCATGATGTGGGGGCCACGCCTGGCAAAGGCAGAAAAAGCGTTAGCATTGTTCAAACAGACAAGCCACACCCCCACCTCTTTTAAATTGGACCACTGACACTGCATTTCAGCCTGTTATCTTCCTGTTTGTCCCACCTCCTACACAAACATTGAAATTGCTGTGAATACACACCCCTGTCATCACAGCAACAATGGTTTCTTCCAAAACACAATGTGGGCAAGAGATTCGGTCGCTAAAACAATATCAAAAGCTTTGGCTGACTCTGTTGGGAAAGGCACTATATACACAACACTTGATGAACCTCACATCAGGATAAGAGCTACATTAGGGCTCACACACTACAGATTGGGGGAGGGGCAGGATGTCACGTTAGCTTTAGCCTGCTTTACGTTGACACCCCGCTGAGACACAGAGATGAGTGCGTCACTCAAAGGGCCAGACCGGGTCCAAGTGGGTCAGAGGAGACAGCAGCTCCGACCCCTCTCTTGCACATCACAAGACGAACGACAAGCTGACCTTCTGGCTGGATCCCGCCCCCAATTGCGTGACACACTCTCTTACTCATCAGTGTAGACACTCGGCACCAATCCCCTCCCCTCCATGTCCAGCACGGTCCTGGGATATATTTACACCAGACCTCATCCCTACCACATGTCATCAAAATGACTTTTTAATTCTCTATTCCAGTCAGCGTGCACCCCCACCCCCGACTGACACAAGCTGAGTCAGCCTTCATTCAGCACCCGTTCACACCTCGTCTAAAGACGTACAAGCAAGCACGACAGAGCTCCATGGCGACCGGCTGCCCACGGAGACTGCTATACATTACTTTGATTTAACATCGGGGTCGCAAAAGGGTAGCCCGGTCTGAAACACATGGCATCAACCAGGAGACACAGCTTCGAGCACATATACAGACCACTGACAAAAAGGGGCAGGGCGGTAAAATACCAAACTCAAATCCCAGGCTGCCTCTGCTTGATCTCCAGGTATGACTTCAGTTCCAGCCTCACCGGCAGGAGATGGAATTGAGCACGACCCGTGGTTCGAGACCCCGGATGCCTCTGAGAGCCACTGACACCCCAGCAGACACACACCGTCCAGGCGGACCAAGAAGGAAGAGATGATATTTCATACAAAGAGATGACACAGCCACAGATGGCCAACAATATGGCAAAGCGTGAACCACCCCGCCTAGCACAGCGTCCTGCGGCATTACTGAAAATCTGAGTGCGGCATTCTCAGTCAGCCAAACGAGCCCAAGCTAAACATGGCCACCGTCACCATATAGGAAGGACTGCTTCATCATCCAGGGATCAAACAGAGCCTCTCAAGTCACATTCATTTCCTGAAGGAGCTGAAAGATGAAAAGTGACTGTTTTGCTTAGTAATTCCTCACCTAAGCGGCAGATACCAGTTTAATTCTGTTCCCCATCCCTTTAAACCCATTTCCCTTCAAACCCCTTCACCTCCAACTGCTCTTAATGCACACCTGTTTAACCCATAAGACCAAAAAGGTTAAGTAGACACAGATTCACTCCATGCCAGCTTTCAAAACATTTATTTCCCGCTTGACAGGCCATTCACAAACAGTGACCACTCAGGTGTCTCCAGACTGTGGCACTTCGGAGGTAAAATCATCCTTGATACCAATTAAACATTATACATTAAACAGGCCCCGTTAGTCCACGTTGTGCAGGCCAGGAAAGGCAGGTCTCAACCAGGGGGGAGGAGCCTATGAAGTACGGAACTCAGGGAGAGATCCAATAACATAAACACAAAACTACAGCAACAGATGGGCCCTCTACTAGAATCAACGCCCCAAGGACTCAAATGTCAACACTTTGTCTTTCTCCTTTATTTTCCACTTTTATTCTCGGCTGCCCTTCCCACACCCCCCCCCCCCATAAACAAAATGTTTTCGGAGATCCTGTTTGTGGAAGTCTTTGTGATAAACGGTCCTCTGGTGTGCACACATTCTTTGGTTTACCGCTCACTTATTTTGGTGAGGCTGTTCCCAAAACGCCCATTCCCTGGGAGCACCACCCCCCACCCCCCGCACAACGTGGCCTCCTTTTCTCCTCCCGTCATCTCCACAGCTCACACTCTTTAAAACATCTTCCTCTCCATGAATAAGAGAAATCTCGCCATTTCACAAGCGGTCACGCTGATTGGGCGCAGCTCACAAAAACATATCAGCCCTCAGAGTGCCTACCAATAAACTAAAGTAAGACGGCCGTTTGGTGGTTCGACCTGAGAGTGGCCGTTAACCCGGAGACAGACGAGCGGGAAGAGGAAAACAGTGTCAGCTTTGGTCACCCCCTAATCCACACTCTGGAGAGGCAGAGGGCAGCCTTCCCGATACCGCCACCCCCAATGCGAGAGGGTTTCTTTAGGAACCTCCTCCTCCCAATCCCCTGGTGGTACTGACCAGGAGACAGCAAACATTAACGTCGCATAACCCCCGTGAATAGAAGCAGTGACTGTTTACCTGTACAAACAGGCATAAGCACCGACTCAGTGTGGGGCAATAGCAAATCTATTTAGGCTTGAGGATTAAAGTGGGTCAATAGGGAGAAGAGGCCTACTCAGAATGCTGGGTATTGTTTCTGTCCCTGCATTTAATAAACAAAACTTTACTGACACGATACAACACACAGCATACAGCCCACAGTCACACCGTGACACCAAATGCAACAAACACAACCTGACCATAAGAATTGGCCCGAGGACGTTGACACAGATACAAGGGGTTGATTCGTTGTCGGCAGGGAGGCACCACAACCAGGAAGCTGTGGTTGGCTGACCGGTACTAGCTCAGCAGCAGCGGCGTGAAGGAAAAGCACCTTTGTAACAGAAACAGCCTCCACTGGGTCTCAGACACACAACCACCAGGTCATGAAACTAAAACGCACTCTTCAGTGTCTCTTGAAAATACCCAGCAACCTAGCAGAAAAACGACGACAAACACAAACCAGTTTCAACACATTTTCCATGAGGAGGAGGATAATCTGATATTATTATTTTAATAGTAGCCAGACTGCTAAATAAGGAGCCTGGCTTAATCACAAAACAACCTATCAGAAAAACTTAAAACCAGACACATACTACATAGTCTAAAGAAACACCACAGACATGTATAAATCATCCACAGGTTCTACCATAGAGATCTTCAGATATACCAGACTTGTTCTCATCTTTCTGATGATGTGCAATTTTGACATTTAGTACACACTGTTCTGGTAGAGTACTTCCCAATACTGTACAAATGACATGGTCACATGCTTCCCAGGCCACACACTGGATGTCTGTTCAGAACTGTCAGCAGATGTTTAAAGTGTGAAAATATAAGCCGGTGATTTCTCAGTTAAGAAAGAAGTGCTCGCTCAGGAACATTATTGATCCGCAGTCAAAGACAGTGTGCAGTTTTAAACAACAAAACCAACAAAACTGCTGACACGGCTGCAGTCAGAAATGCTTATGTTCTCTCCTTTGTACTCCTTCGCAATGATTAACGCGAGAAGCCACAAAACCATCAGCTAGTCCAGAGCAGGCATCTGAGGACCTTCGCATTAATGTACACGGTGCTCATGAGGAACCAGCACCATCACCTACATGCACACCCTCCATTCATCAAGCTCACATTAAGTACCGCAACCATGGAGAAACCCAACCTTGACTGCTTGTCTTCCTTGAGATGTGTCCGCCGCACCACCTCGCCGTAATATCTAGCCACATAACGTATCAACCACCAAATCTCACGAAAAAACTAAAAAAAAAATTCACCTAACCTGCAGCTTGTACTGGTATCACAAACACTGGCCCCTGACATACAGGCAGCATTTTTTCCTTCTAACTTTTACCTAGAATTCCGGGAAATAAGGAAGCTGTCGGGATGGGGTGGGGGGTCAGTTATGAAAAGACAATGACCCAACAGCAGAGCCTTAATAGGATTGAGGGGATTACACTCTCACAGCACTGCTCCATACATAGGAGGACACAGAACTAATGCAGGTGCCACATACGGTGACGTGCCCTAAATTTCTCCGGGGTTATTTTTAGGAATATAAAAGGTCACGGAGCGATCTATAGAACGACAAGCAAGCGTGTCTGGGAACAGCCACTCGTACGAAGAGGGCAGATATGATTTTGTACGTGAAGGAACATCCCGTACTGAACAGGTAACCGAGTTACAAGAGAAGCCATACAAATAAATGAAGCACCACTCTCCGAGTAGCGGTCCCTTTCCAAGTTATGCAGCGAGTGCAATTATACTAAGTGTATTTCCCCTAGAACAGGTTAAAAGGCAGCTAGTTTTTTGAACGGAGCCTTCGCGACGAAATATAATCTCGTGTTTTAACAGCACGGCGCCACATATCCTCGTGAACACATTGTTGCCGCGTTGATGTCGATAGGTATATGCTTAGAAATAGAAGACAATTGACGATAACGACCTTAACGTGTCGTCCTCTGAAGTTAAGAGAGAGCCTCTCTTTAAAAAGAGGAAACAAACATAAAACACCGAAGCCGGTCCGTCCAGCTTCCCGGAGCATCGCTCCGCTGCGGACTTCGGTCAGCGTCGGAACGACATAATGACACCTTAATACCGGGTGGTTATTAAATATACAAGCCGATGAGGAAGCCTCGGACTGCTTTCCGTGTAAAATGAAATCCCTGTCATCATCACACAAAGGTGGCCAGCACTAATACGCTTCCCCATTTCTGACCACCTTCTGAGGCTCTGCTGTAAACAGGTTCACAGAGGCGAATAAACACCCTTTATTATGGGAGAAGGCATCTGGAGACTCCGTTTTTCATCAGTAGTTCTGTGGTACGACCGCGGCCACATGAGACGCAGCCTTGGAAAGTTTCTTACAGTTGAGTCAAATCTAAAGCGGGGTATGCAGAGGCTGTGGACCCGTCTACCGAAAAGGCGCTATAAAAACAGAAGTGTAAAAAAAAAAAAACTAACTAATTAACTAACTAAATAAATAAGGCTGTTGTGTTTGGACATCTGCTCGGAGCCGGACCGGCCAGCCCCTCAAACGTCTTTGTCTTCGGCGTTTCTCCAACCGGTACACCGCCATTCCGCTCTGGAGGATTTCACTGGTGCACACGACAACGCAAAACGTTGTAAAATCATTTCAGGGAGGAGAAGCCCTTTTGCTCTGCCCCCGTGGAGCCTACACTTGATGGCAACTTGTCCACCTCTGCCGTACATGCAAGCAGCACGATCAGTGGGGGGAGGGTGAGATCTTACGACCCACTAAGATGAAATAAACTGAGAGACACACACGACCTCCACTGAAACCCCGCGTTATCCGCAGTCGGAATGTGGAGCTAATCAAGCCTCAACGCCGAACCCTTTTCCTATGTGCAAATCTCCGGCGATTCGCCCTATTCAGAGTAATACACAGCCTATACATTCTAAATCGCCACTTCACAAGCATTTCACCGGCGCCAGTAAGCCGAGAAGTAAGGAGGCGCGGTTCACGAAGAGCACCTTTCCCTGCGCCACCCGGAGTAAAGCCAATCGGTCAAAAAAAATAACCGGATCTCAATACCGCAGCAAAGTGCAACAAAATTCAGCGACGCACAGGGTGCACAACAAAGTGCACGTGTAATGGACACCAATACACCCAGCGCTTCACCGGATCACAATAAGGCGGAACAGGTTCATGTTCCATTAGGCTGGGGGAGAAGCGGATTTAAGTATCAGATTAAATTAGAAAAGCGTGCCGAGCGATCTAAGCCTGGAACTCATGTGTCTGCCGCACCGTTCTCCCAGATCTCCCGTATCTACTCACGCCAACCTTGCCTTTTGAAGACGCTATTCCTCGTTTGGAAAACGGGCCGCTTCGGCGAACTTCTCTGCCTCGCAGGTCGCTCTCCAGGCTGCGATACTCCGGCTTGCCCCAGTCAAGTCAGGAGATGGCGAGCGCCCGTCCGCCAGCTCGAACTGGAGGTATCGCCGCTTGACCGATCAAACGAGCCCGTCCTCCGCCTGTAGCGCTGCTGCGAAAGGGTTCGGCGCGACGCTGGCGCCATCTGGTGGCTTCTTGCCACAGCGCCGACCTACAGTACAGTGGGCTACAGACGCACCTATACGCAGGTATCAGTCACTTTGATCTGTCTACAAATTATTAATGTACCAGGCGTACATGTATATGTTAAAAATGCGACCTGTCATTCTCTATATGTACCACAGGTACCGCTTTTCCTTTAGTTTAATATTAGAGAAAAACACATGTACAAAGTTCAGGTCAGCACTGTTGTCTCTCCCCTCCAGGGTTTGCCAGCTAGTGTGACTTTGCGATACTGGCATCCCGTCTAAGTTGAACCTATGCCATGTGCCCTATGCTCCCCGGCATAGACTGGCATCCCTCTTCAAAATGGATGCATGCAGGCGACTCATTTTTCTGAAACATGACCTAAATGCATTGCTGGTTCGGGAAGTTCCTCCGCTATTTGTGTCCGATTCAACTGGTCACACAGACTTTGTAATTCTCCAAAGGAGGAGGTGCTTGTTTTATATGTAACATGATTTAATTTCACCCATTTAATTACTATTATTCTATTTTGTTGGAATTTAAATGTTTTTACCTGGTGTTGATGACTCGGTAGCCTATTAAAACACGATGTTGGTTCAACTCTGACCAAAACAGGGAAAAAAAACAAACCAAAACAGTAGAAATAGACAAAGTACTGTTCGTCTCATTGCTGGGAGCCTTGGGGGACAGAGTGGGAGGCAGCACCGGATCGTTGAAGTCTGGCAGCATCTCTGACTCCAGCTCAAAGCCGACGTGAGTAATGTCACCGCGGGAAAATGTGTCCCTCTTCCGTCTGCAGGCCGGGGCTCCATCAGGAACGTGTCTCATTAAATGAATGGCCTTCCGACTTGCATTTGGGCCATTACTGCCCCCGTTCATTTACCACACTGTAAACTCCAGAAATGTTAACACACTAGTTACTGTTTCAGAAGGCATCCTCCGTGGAGATGTATATTTTGAACCTGTGTAAAAAAAATTAAAAAAAAATACCAGATGGTTCCAATTCGTGTGTGCATGAATTCATCTGCGTGTGTAACACAGTTTATCCTAGGCAAATTCCGTATACATAAAGCGAAATGTTCTGACTCCAAACCATGTTTTAATCGATTTGTCGTTGAACTGCATCGATATGGCACCCTGACTGACTGTATAAAAACAAAAAGGCTACGAAGACTCTGTAAAGGACTTGCGTTTCATATGAATTTAACTTGGATTTTAAACCCTCTGACTTTTTCTTTTATATACTTTTTTTTACCTTTCTGTTATATATGGTACCTCTTGGCTGTTAATAAAAACGTTTAAAGCAAAAAAATTGAAGGACGGTACGCCTATATGGATCTAAGGGACGGAAGTAGGACATTTCCAATGATGTATAATGGTTCGCTCTAATTGCCCATTTATCAAGCGTAGGAATACTACAAGGCAACACAGAGCATTATAAATGTACTGCAATAGCTTTCCATTCATCAGATTACATGTATTGCTAAAGAACTCAGTGTAAACTTGTACCGTAAAACGAGTGTGGATTATTCACCAATGCATCGTCATCCATTTTCCAGTAAATCCGGAATGATACGAAGACACGGTTTGAGTCTTCAGATTAATCAGTCTAGTGTAAATCTATGCGTCTAATTAACGACTGCCACAGGACTGCAGATAATAAAGTCAAGCATTCGAAGACCTACACGAGTCACACAAAATGCTTGCGCAAACGTAAGCTTATCACTGTGAATGGCTCCTTAAAAAGCTACACCTGCTATAAATCAGAATACGTCAAAGTTCATACTAATTTTTGTATGAACGTGCTCGCTTTCACGAAGGCTTCGCTAGCCGATTAAGCGAGTGAACGGCGGGAATACCCGACATGCTTACAAGAGGCAGCGTGTTCATCATACGCAATACGGCTGATGGTCACTGGCTCCCCCTGGCGGCAAACAAAGGTATACACGTTTAACTGGCCGCATTTTTCCTGGGTCGCAAAACCCGTAGGCCTGTACAAATGCCCCAGCTTGATAGCAAAGTGAATTTCCAACACAAAAACACGTGAACAGTTTTTCACAAACACGATAGAGGTAAACAGCAAATCAGCCCTTTAAAAAATTAAGAAATGTTTTGGGCTGTTCTCGCAAGGAAAAAGCTCAACACGGATTAAATTCAAAATCATGGCAGACAGGTGCTGAAAGGCTACGTTAAACACTCCATTTAAAGATAAGACTACATAGTTTTCATTCAGAGAAAATTCATTTTATTGTGTTAGTTTATCTTGCATTGCTAGCATTTGTGCATAGCTAAAGAAATCATTTCAGCTACGCGCAGACAGATACAAATTAAGTGTCTTTCATTCTTTATAAAAAAGGAACAGGGGAAGGAGAAAAAGTATAACACTTTAAATGGATCAGCTCTTAGTCTGACTGCCATGCAGCTGTAGAACAGCAAGTCATTTGATGGGTGATGTTAAGTAGAGCAGTCAGTCAAAATCATGCGTTATTTTGATCAATCAATTACAAGCGGGACCAGAGTACATGTGGGTCTGTTGATACAAGTATAACAATATGCCCAGTATTGGACAACCTCAGCTAGGCTCAAAATTGCACGAAAATAAAATGTCAAAACATGGCTAAGATTTTAATAGTTCAAAGTGGATTTTAAAAAGCTACAAGCTCATCAAAATACCCTTCTCTTCACCCCTTCCGACAAAATGTATAAGAAAGTCCTATTATACATCCGAAATAGTCTAAATTTCCATCTTCAAAACATTACAAGTGACTCATTTCAAAACGGGTATCAATAATTACTCAGCTGGAAGAGAAAATGGTTCAGTGAGTGTGAAATAACCTCAAATGAATAAAGCTCTACTGTCAAACAGATTCTTAAGCATAATCTTAATTAAAACCACACCAGCTAATGAATGGATGATGCAGAATTCGATTACTTACCAAAGACACACTACATCTCCTTAAAGCAACAATTTGGTTAATTAATGGTAAAAGGTGATTAACGTGGTGAACGGCTGGCAGAGCATTAGCATCACAGCAGCCTTTCTTGGATATTTTCCTGTCCAAACAAGACCGTGTGTAACTACAAGCATATTATGAGTCCCGCTGTACCACGCCTCTATATGGTGAAGCTATACCATCACTGCCAGGTCTAAAAAAAAAAAAAAAAAACATTAAGACAAGGTGTTCAGAAGTAAAGATGACTGCATTAGGGCTTCACGTCTACTCAACTCTAAATATTTAAACAAGCTTATCAAATTGGCTTGAAATAGTTTTACAGCCCTTCAAAAAAAAAAAAAAATCACAATATACTTAGACTATCACATCTGCATCTTTTTGAAAATCTGCAACGTACGGTCAGCTTGGCACAGCTGTAACTCATTTTTACACGTTAATTAGACTGCGCTGTAGTCTGAAGTGATGCGTACGTGGAGATTTTCTTTCTGAAACGCATGGTGTAGGTCAAAATCAGGTTAGAAAAACAATCAGGTAAGTTGTACAGGTGCAATAATTGTTTAGAAATTCGCCTTTGAAACGTCGACAGTAACGGAATCACAGGGCGCCATGTCAGGACTGCGTCATCTTCTGTGAATCCTTGCAGCTGGGAGAGAGCAAAGGGGGAGGAGACAGACAGGCAGGTCTTCCTTAAGACGACGATCTTTCTGGGACACGTTTCAGCACCTGATCTCCCCACGTTTATGGCTGTGCCGACTGCCAGAATGAGCCATGTTTTCAGCAGCGTGGAAGTCTGTGCCTCAGCGATGCGGTCTTTGCCTCGAATGGGGAAGAGGCTCCAGAATCTGCCTTGACTCGTCATGATTTGCTGACATCAGCACTTTTCAATTTAAGACTAAAGAAACAAAAAAAAAAAAAAAAAAAAAGCAGAACCTCGCTGCCGTCGCGAGGAGAATTCTTTGAGGTGTGTTTGTTTGTGAGAAACACCATCTTCAGTTTTCACACTCTTCGAAACGACAGCATACCGGGTCTCGTCGGAGACAGCCAGACCCACACCATCCAGACTCACCTCTTTCCCTATTTCGGGCTGCCCCCTCCCCGGATGGCTGTTGCCTGGCCGCTTGAGTGGGAGGGACCCCCTGCACGGTTCACGTTGGGGTGGGTGGGAGACGACACCGGGGGCTGCCCAGGGCGAATGGGTTTGGCTAGTGGCAGAAAAGGGGAGTGATTCAGGTTTCACCGTATACCCACAATCCTCTGGGGCCAGCATGATCTCAGAAGCAGAGGATAAATTCCAGCCAGAACAATTCACAAATGTTCCATGTCAGAAATATAAACACATTTTAAAAAGGAGGGGAAAACCAAGGGGTCAAGTTAAGGAATAACTTTCTTATTGCTGGGTATAGATAATTTGACCAGTCATCATCTTAAGCAACACATCCATCCAAGCAGGACCTCCAACACCTTCCCATCTTCTCGACCCTGAGCCAAGGAGGGTCTGCGTGTAGCTTGGTGGTCAGTTAGCCAGAGAAGCTGGCTGCGCTGCCCGGCAAGGCCCTCGGTCCCAGAGGTGGAGGCCTGCCAGCTTCCCAAAACAGAGCAGTTTGGTGGTTTCCCTGACTTAAATACAACTCCCTGGTCTTAGAGCAACAGAACTGGCTGAGAAGGGACAAATTTATACCTTTGTTTTGATGAAGGAAACAAAAAATGAAAGCCTAATTTTAGCTGCGTGTAGTAAAAATATAAAAATACAGGAGCAGCACAGTAGTGGTGGAGCTCAGATGAAGCGGTTCTTGCACCCAGGCCCACCCCCACGCCACACCCACCGATCTGTGCGGTCCGGCGGGCTAAGTTCTTGGCCCGCACGGCCTCCTTGATGCGGTCCACCTCCTGCTGGTAGCGCTTGCGGTCACGCACCGCATTCTCTTTGGCCTCTTTCAGGGCTGACTCCAGTGCCTTGACCCTTTCAGCTGTGGCACGGAGTCGCTTCTCCAGCTTGGGAAGTTCACAGCGCAGGTCGGCGTTGTCACGCACCAGCTGCAGAGGCACCGCGAGGGTTAACGTTGAGCCCATACCCAGGGCACCTGTGCCATTTCTCATGCAAGACCATCTAATTTCAAAAGACAAGCGAGTCCTTAGCACAAGGAGGCCACTGCCAATTGCCTACCTGCTTATGGACTTTGGTGAGCTGTTCCAGATTGTTCTCCAGGAAGGAGATCTTCTGCTTCTGAGCCGCGCTACCGCCTGAGTCATCAGGATCCATCTCGGCACTCTGGAGAAACACAGAATAGGTGAATCTATGAGAAGCTCACATTCCACCGTGGAGACCGTGGGGATATGTTATGCCGTAATAAAACAAAACTAACAAAGTTCCAACCTCGTTAGAGCACAACACCTGAACCCACTGATGAATCGTGATGTGTAACAAATAATGAAAATACTTGAAAGAGGAACCGATCAGAAGCAGCCTATTTACACGGGGCCCATTTCCAACGCAACAAAGCCCGGATTAAGCACTCTGATGGCAGTTACCTTCTTAACTCTGGTTGCCAGATCATTGATGAAGAGCTTCCTAAGATTATGGAGGGTCTGCAGCTCCTTAGCCTGAGAAAGGGAGACAGACGTGAGCTGAGCCGGCCCTGACCGATTTGGTGCCCTAGCCAAGAGTTTAGCTGGTGCCCCTTGCATCACAACCAGTTCCACCACCAAACATTGCATTCATAGACTGACTCAGACAGAAACGGCACAGCTTTATGTATGAGATCTGAGGTATTTTACAAAATGCCATAATAAAGAAACTAGCCGACATCAAAAGATTTATTGGGTCTAATTGGGAAGATGGATTAGCCTGAATGCTTTAAATATTGGTGCTGATGCTTTAAGTCCTGGCAACAATATTGGTGTTCGATGTAGCTCAGTGACCTTGAATACTCAAGAACTATGGAGTTCAGTACCCTGGTCTGGACCAAGTGCTGTTTTTTTGAACCAGACGACATTAAAAGATTGTACAGGTGGCTCAAGATTCACAGGAGTGGGGTTGAGATATTTCAAAAGTGCATCTGAAGGAGGAGGAGTATGTGTGTGACCATTGGGTGGTAGCCTGCATTATAATAATAAAAGGCTGCTAATGGTGAAACCCAGCCAATAATAACGCCTAAGCTACATTATAACCTATAACATCCTAAACACAAACAGCAAGAGTAGCCTAATTACTAGAATTCATGGATAAAACTATTCAATGAGCACTTCTCTCACATGATGCATGCTGTTTGCTTTACATTTAAGACTAATCAATAATGAAACGCAAATGCTTGCAACTATTAATTACAAAAGGGAAAAAAATGAAAAGCATTTTAATTGATTAATACAAGCAGAACAAACATAGGCTACTGGTTATTGAGACGTGAATGGTTCGTGTAGCAAATTTAGGAGAAAAAAGTGCATTTCACAAAATTATGAATGTTATTCCCCAAACACCCGAATAGTCTTTTAAACTTTCCCTCGTGAATTTAAGGTAAGAGTAACTGATGTTAACTAGCTATTTATTAAATTAGCTAATGGTATACAAAATAGGTTAGTCACACTCTGCTATGGTAACCAGTATTATGCCATAGATAAATGAATAGTTTATCACACCACCTCTGTCTTTTTCCCATTTTTCCTCTTCTCCTTTTTCTTCTACCCTGGGCTTTAGTCTTTTTGACATGACTATTTTTTTTTTTAAATTTAGCGCCTACTGATGTTCGTCCTCTCACGTACATGACATTTCATGGTCAGTGAATCACTGCAGGTCTAACTTAATAGGCTATGCAATTATGTTAGTGTTTTTTGTAAGATTGTAAAATAATAGTTTTACAATATATATCATATAGTTATATGTCTTTAAAAAATAAAAAAAAAAAAAAAAACTAGCCTAGTTAAAAGACACACACAACATCATTTCGGGCACCCCTGTGGATGGACGGCACCTCTAGCATTCGCCTATACCGCCTACGTGACAGGCCGGCTCTGGACATGAGGCTGCCCCCCCCCCCGATGACATTAAGTACCAACAGCACACCCACCACAGTCTCCTCCAGACCCTTCAGATCCTGCCTGGCCTGCTCCCTCCTGTCCTGCATCAGCCTGTGCCGACAGACAGACAGAGACTTCAGTTAGCAAATCAGCACTGAAAGACTCTCAGCCATGTCTTCCTGCCTTAATGCATCGACGGGACGAAGCAACAGGAGATGTCAGCCCCCCCCCCCCACCCCGCAACAGGAGCGCAAAATCCACCCCGCCCCCCGCCCCACCCCAAAGCGAGCGGCGGCA